>PVKC010011688.1:0-24425 GCA_004027635.1 Crocidura indochinensis | reverse complement strand
GCCCGGCCCCCAGAACACAGAACTTACATTACTGACATTAGCTTTGATAAATGAGAATCTATGTGTGTGTAGGGTTATGGTGAATATCAAAAGAAGCATATACGTTGATGAGAACCTTGGAACTTTATTAAAGATGCCTTACACAAAGAATTAGAAAAGCATATCAGGTGCACAAATGATTTTTAAAAATTAGTAAATTAGATTAAATGTCATTTCCAAAATTATTAACATTTTAAATTTATTAACATTTTAAAACTATCTTGTGAAAAAAAGAAACATCTCTATGAAAGACATTTTGTCCTCAAACTTCCAATAAATTATTCTGTAGACATCAATGATGTGATTCTGAAGGTTTTTTTATTTTTCTTAGAAACATTTGGGGGCGGTTTGGGGCCACACCCAGTTACATTCAGGGCTTGCTCTTGGCTCTACTCTCAGGATTGAGGGGACCATATGGGATGCCAGAGGTTGAACTTGGGTTGGCCATGTACAAGTCAAAGACCTACCTGCTATCACTCTGGCCCCAGATTCTAAAATTTTGTAGAGAAGCAAAGCCAAGAACAAGCAATTCCAGAAAAAATGTTGGAACACAGTTTGAGAACTGACAACTGTCCAATTTCAAGCTCTAGTATTGTTGAAAGACTAGCTAAATGGATGAATGGCACAGACTAGATCTCCATGCATATATCCAACTGGCTGCTGACAAAGAACCAGTTCAAAACAATGGAGCCCAGATTGTCTTCTCAGCAGATGGCACTAGAACAGCTGGACATCCACATACAATGAATCTAAACATAGGTCTCACATCCCCACAAAAATCAACTCCAAACAGGTCATGGAGATACATATAGTATAAGATAAGAATGAGCAAATAGAAGAAAACCTTGATAATATCAGGTATAAAAAATGAGATGCAGATATTGCATTCTGTATCAAATTGCATCTAAGATGTCATCCATGCAAACAACAGTGATCAGATGGATTTCATATTTATCCAGCAACTATTAATCAGCTTTCTCATGGAAACTTCTGATCTGTAGAAGATGGTGTCACAAGCAGAAGACAAGCTAGACACTGGCTTATAAAAGAAAAGCACTTTGAAAATATACCTCTGAGGGAGCACAGCAGGTAGAATATCTGCGTTGGATGTGGCTAAACTGGATTTGATCCCTGCATCCTATATGGACCTGAGTCTTCCAGGAGTAATTTCTGAGTGCAGAGCCAGGAGTAACTCCTGAGTGCCAATGGGTGTGGCCCAAAAATCCCCCTTTGATAAATATGCATCTGATAAAGGGCCATTATTTAAAATAGACCATGTACTTTCTTTTTTTTTTTTTTGGTTTTTGGGCCACACCCAGTGACACTCAGGAGTTAGTCCTGGCTATGCGCTCAGAAGTCGCTCCTGGCTTGGGGGACCATATGGGAGCCGGGGGATCGAACCGTGGTCCGTCCAAGGCTAGCACAGGCAAGGCAGGCACCTTACCTCCAGTGCCACCGCCCGGCCCCCAGACCATGTACTTTCAAAACTCAATGGAAAGAAGTACACAGTCCAATTGTATCTGGGTCAAAACCATTTTTAGCTGCCTAGCCAAAATTATATAAAATGGGAAATAACGAGATGAAAAGATGGCTTGCTTAATTTGTCATCAGAAAAAGCCAAAACTATATAAAAATTACAAATTAACTTATTTCAATGAGTTATCACTACACATTAATTGGAATGGCCAAAGTCCAGGATATTAATAACACCAAATGCTGGAAAAATGTGTAGCAACATAAACTTTCATTCATGGCTAGTGAGAATGAAAAATCGGTGCAACTGCTTTGAAAAATACCAGTTTCTTTGAAAGAATAAATATGCTCATGTTTGTTTGTTGTGTTAGTTTGGGGCCCAAATATGATGTTAAAGAATCTGTCCTTCTTTGGTGATTAGAGCCTACTTGGGATCATTAATTGGATGAGTATGTAATATGTGGTGCCAGGGATAGAACTCCTGGCACCGTTGAGTCATCTACCCAAGCTCCAAACTGAACAGATTCTTTCAATACTTTTTTTTCTTTTCTTTTTTTTTTTTTTGGTTTTTGGGCCACACCCGATGATGCTCAGGGGTTACTCCTGGCTATTTGCTCAGAAGTCGCTCCTGGCAGGCACGGGGTACCATATGGGGAACCAGGGGATCGAACCGTGGTCTGTCCTCGGTTAGCACAGGCAAGGCAGGCACCTTATCTGCAGCGCCACCGCCCGGCCCCCACATTCTTTCAATACTTACTATCAACTATAGTTTTCAGTCTTTACTTAAAATATATGAAAATCAAGTCCACTCAAAAACCAAATTTATTGCCATATTAGAGTACTAAGATATCCTTCCATAGGTGAATAGATATATAGACTGTGATACAATAGGACTTTATTTTAATCTACAAAATACATGAACTACCAAAGCATAAATATATATAAGGAAAGCTTAATTCTACATTAGTGAATGAAGGAAGCTAACCTGTAAATGCCAACTATGATATGAACTCAACAGCATGGCATTCTGGAAAAGTAATGGAGACGAAAACTGAAAGACCAGCAGTAGCAGGGGTTGTTCCAAGATAAAAGAAGAGTGCTGAGAAATTTTGGTTAGTACAAATGTTCGTGCATGATTCAAAGGTGGTGAATGTAGGGCCAGCAACACAGTACAATGGGGAGGGCACTTGCCTTGCATGTAACTGACCCAGGTCAGATCCCCAGCATCTCATATGGTCCTTTGAGCACTGCCAGGAGCAATTCCTGAGTACAGAGCCAGGAATAAGCCATGAGCTTTGCTGAGTATGGTCTAAAGAACAAAATTTAAAAATTAAAAAATAAATAAAATGGTGAATGTATGTCATTGTCTACCTGTTTCATTTGTAAACCTGGATATAAAACACCAAAGCTAAACTATATAGGTTTTGTTTTATTATGGTGTATGTCAGTATAGGTTCGCCAATGTGTTATTCTGTTGCCAGTAAAAGAGGAGAAAGCAAAATGTATGGTTGCAGGAAATATTTAAGAAATTTCTCTACCTTCCTCTTACCTCGACTGGGAGCCTAAAATTTTTTATTTGAACATTAATTCTTTATTTTTTTTTTTGGTTTTTGGGCCACACCCAGTGACTCTCAGGGGTTCCTCCTGGCTATGTGCTCAGAGGTTGCTCCTGGCTTGGGGGACCATATGGGAAACCGGGTGATTGAACTGCAGTCCGTCGTAGGCTAGCGCAGGCAAGGCAGGCACCTTACCTTCAGCGCCACTGCCCGGCCCCTGAACATTAATTCTTTCAATTAATTTTGCAAGTGTTCTGAAGACACTGTATGAAATCAAGCTAAACAAGGTTGTCATTACAAGATTTTCAAAGCATTTAATTTACAAAGGAAGAAATAATAAATGCATTTCCAAAACATAATTTTTTCTATGACTTGTTCTGAGTAGAACATATTGGCTTTTAGATGCAGGAATCTCATCCTGAATGAGCTGTTGTAAGAGATGCTTCTAATATGTTTATAAAATCTTGAATACTGAAGTCTTAAAAGAGGGAGTGGAGGGACTGAGACAAAAGAAAATGCCATTGGATGGGGTGTTTGGGCCACACCCAGCTGTGCTCAGGCCTTCCTCCTGGCTCTGCACTCAGGGATCACTCCAGGTGATCTTAGGAGACTGTATGGGGTACCAGGCATCAAATATGGGCAGTAGCTTTCAACTATCAGTGTCGTTAATAGTTCAATTTAATATGCATTAATAGTAATACATACAAATTTTATAAATCATCCTGACTTCACAATAGGAGCATAAACATCAGTTGAAAGCTCTGATAAGATCTTAGGGTCAGACTCGTGACTTAAATCTTAGTATCTTCATTTACAAGATATGAAGACTTAAAACATTCTTTAAGCCTCAATTTTCCTATCTGCCAAATTAAAATAACCTGAATTTCTTCTACTGGAGCACACATACCTTGATGTGTTCACTGCAAGCAACAATTAAGACAAGACTAAACCCTCCATCCACATTATACACATTATCTTTTTCTTAATCCATGATCAAGAATACATGCAGCTCAATGTCAAACTGTTCCTTGGAAACCATCAGTTTGTTTGATCTTGAATATGTAGCCCTCATGATGAAGATATGCCAATTCTGGCCATCCCAAGAGACCGCCTAAAGATACTAGTATAAGGGAGGGAAATGATTTCCTCTTCAAGAAACTAACAAATCTGTTTTATTCATTGAGATAGTTCTTTCAAGACCTGTCAGGGATTGGGGCTAGAGCAATAGTACAGCAGGTAAAGTCAAACTAGTTTCAATCCCAGCATCCCATATGGTACCCTGAGCACTGCCAGGAATTACCCTTGAGCACAGAGACAGAAGTAATCCCTGAGCACAGCTGGGAGTGGTGGAACCCTTCCAAAAGAAAAACTATTAGATATTATGTAGAATTGTATAAAAGATACCTATGTCCTATAAAAAATAAAGTGCTGTAATTTCTCTTTCTAAAGTTCTATAAAACCAAGTCACTACCTAATAGATTTTTGGGGAGTGTTGGGGGGTTAGTTTGGGGGCCACACTTGGGGTTACTTCTGGCTCTGCACACAAAAATTGCTCCTGGCTCAGGGGACCATATGGGATTCCTGGATACATCCTGGGTCAGTCACATGCAAGGCAAATGCCCAACTGCTGTACCCCACTACCTAATAATTTAAAAATGATATATCGGGGGCCAGAGTCATAGCACATTGGGTAGGGTCTTTGTCTTGCACATGACCAACCCAGGTTCAATCCCCAGCACCCCATATGGTCCCCTGAGCCTAACATGATTAATCTCTAACTGCAGAGCCAGGCATCATTTCTGAGCACTGCCTAGGTGTGACCCAAAATGAAACAAATTAAAAATGAAATGATATATGAAAACTTCCCTGGGAGTATTAGCTAGTGACATTACTAGTGTCATTCAGGAACATTCCAGGCATGAAAGCTGCTTCTGCTTCTTTCATCTCACCACTGAAAGTAAATCAAAAGCCCCGGTCCACCTTAAATCCAGCCAGAGTAAATACGTCAGCAAATTTTGACAGATGCCCAACAGATGTTCAAAAAAATCATAAAATGTTCAAGCTATTTTTCAAGGCCAGGGATTGCACTCCGTCATTGTCTTGAAGGACTTTGAAGTAAGTAAACATTTGATTTTATGAGATGGAGGTTGGTTCTGTGGTGGCAGCGTGTCTGTAAAAGGCCCAAACACTAGTAAAATAACATCTATCTAATTAGTGATCACTAATATTTCTTCATATATTCTCTGTCTATGTTTATGACCCAAATAAGGAACTGGACCCCACAATTATGGAGTCTGGAAAGTTCCAAAATCAACAGGGGGTGGAGTTGGCAAGTTGTAGACCCTGAAGAGGTAAGTTCTCATTTAAATGCTCAGGAACTAGTTGAACTAATGATTTCTTTCAAGTCCAATGGCAGGAAAAAGTCCTTTCACTCAAGAGGATGTTGGGCCTTATGTGTTCCTCAGACTTTCATGTCATCAAACAGGACCCACCTAGATAGGGGAGGGCACATTTTCTTATTACAACTATTCAATTAAACCTCATTGCCAAACCCCCAATATCGCCTTTCTGGCTAGACAACAACACCATTCAATACTCAGTCAGAAGGACACATAAAATTAGTAAGCATGGTTGTGAAAGCCCATGATACTGGGCTTATAATTTAGGACCATAACATTAATAATACAGTACCATTACCTGTCTCTAGCCAGAGGGACCTGGTTTTGAACTAACTCCACCCCTTCCGGATTTGGGAGAGTCCAGATTTAGATTAGACCCTTGACCTTGGCGCTCTTGACTTTCTGGTCTGGCAGGTAAGAATAGTCCAACCTGACCCTTCACATCATACTCCTCTTCCTGTTGAGAGAATGATAGAGTTTTGAGGCGAGAAGCTCGAGGCGAGAGGCCGAAACAATTTTCTTTGACCAATCAGCAGGTGTTTGTGAACTATTATGAACCCTTCTCCTGGAGTTGAAGGGAGCTGGGACACTCCCCTTCCTTTTCCTCTGCTCTAGATCATTGCATATCATTTTCTTATGACTTCTGATTACAAATTCAATGATTCCAAACCAGGCTCACAAGTCAGATTTGGTAAACTATGATCTTCAGCCGAGTCTTTCAACAGTTTTTCAGCCTTTGAAAGCCAAGAAGTTTAAGAACCCAAAGATTCCTGTCAGAAAATGGTGGGGAGACATGGGGAAAATCTGGGGGTTCCGCTGGAATGGAGTCATTCTAGGACTAAGGGAAAATGCATACTGAGAACTGGGTCTGAATCTTTCTCTTGGGATCAAAGTTAACTCAACTGGAATCTCACTGGTTGCCTCTGTGTTAATGCTCTCTCAGATCTGCTTTAGATCTAGTTGAGGTCTTCAGGGGCCACGAAAGTGAGAAGTGATGTTCTCTGGTGAGGATCCTCCATAGATTCCTGGAGGTCCTGGATCTCTTAGACTCCTGCAAGTTGAGGACAGTGTTTTTCCTTTTCATTTATCTTCCTCTCCCAGGGGTCACTGCTCGTGTCCTTGGATTGGGTCCCCAATCCACAGTCACACAGTTGGATGAATTTGCGTATTATACAGAGTCTAGCCTCCCATTCCTCATTGTAAAACCAGATACAAAGCAGTCCTCAGGGTCTCAGAAATAACTTATTGGGTTCCAATCCTAGCAAATTATGGCACCCCAACACTGCAAGAAGCAACACTCAAACACTAAGGCAGAAATAGCTCCTGAGCACCACTGGATATGACCCCAAACATTCCCCCAAATAAAGAAGCATGGTCTTCTTGATAGCTCATTAATGGTGGAAATTAATTAATTTATGAACTACCCAATCCCTCAGCACTACATCTTTTTTTCCAGTTTGGGAAAGGGGCAATTTCCAGACACACACTGGACTCAGAAGTACCATCTGAAATTCTTAATATGATCATTTGAAGAACACCCGCATTTTCTTTTCACATCAGACCCTCACACTGTTGCTGCCATTCCAGATCCTATAAAACAGGAATTCCCCTTGTCCTTATTTTACAGACGAGGACATTGTGGCTTAGTGAAGGTTCATCAATTACACCAAGGACACACAGTTAGTGAGTAACTCAACTAGGCAGCCAGCTGCCCTGTGCTTTTAGATAGAGCCTTCAGAGTGAGAGAACTAAATTAAACACTATTAACTGGAACTTTATGACTCTAAGTGGCTCCATCCCTTGCCCTTCTCACACTCAACACCACTTGCCCCCACTGTAAGCCTTTATCTCTGCCAATGACCTTTCCCCTGGAAGCTATTAAGAAATGACCTGTGTTGCAAATATTTATGATTCATAACACTGTGGGGGCCCTGTGTCAGACTGTGATGAGAATGGGGTCTTGCCACAAGGCTATCCCTGACCTCTAAGTGGGGTAGAGTCTCTTGAAAAGGAAATTGTCGGAAGGAATGCTGGATATTAGTCATCTAGAAAGTAACAAAAAATCAGAAGGTGGAGAGAACCAGTGTTCTGATTCTTGATCATAGATTAATAAAAGCATTGAGGGCCTATTTCCCTTTCAGGAAGGCTTTGAAGGAGAGTTGTTGGGAGGTACTGGTGGCTATGGGAAGGTTCCAACTCTAGGAAGACAAAGAACTATAGAATGAAGAACAAGAGATGGGCCTGGGCTATTTCCTCTTGACCTTTGAACTAGAAGGTCAAGGGTAGATATGGAAAGCAGAGCGAGGGTTGTAATAAGAGCAAGCAGAAACATAATTCTTAGAGAACACTTAAGCCATGAGTTTCCTCCCTCTTATTATTTGTGTCCTTTGTGTCTCAGCAAATGGGTATGTTTAGCTGGTTTGAATTCCAATAAGCTCATAATACCTAGAAGAAGCAAGAGCTCATGGTTTATGGCCAAGCTGGAATCATAATTTACAGGGTTGTGCACCATGTCAGTCTAGTAGCGTGGCTGTGGCCACTGAATTAGAAATCCACAGTCAGGAGGAAAAGAACAGCCCTTTTGATTCTACCGGTGTCGTCTGGATCCTGCATGAGCTCGTTGACCTTGTTCTTACACATATGCATCAGTAGAACATGTCATTAAAAGGCAGACGATGATTCAGAGGGCTGGTTGGGGCTCGGGGAGCTGCCTAGCTACCACGCTACCCTTTGGTGCAGAAGATGCTGAATGGGGAGGATACTGGTGGTACCAGCTCCCAGAAAAGGACTGACCCTAATTCTCAGGGTTCCTAGTGAAGTGTTCTGGTGAAGATGTGATGAAGAAAAGGTCAACCTACGATTTGTAGGGAGGCATGAACCACTCAAAAGATTGGGGAGCTCTTAGGGTCATCATTGCAAAGAACAAAAGCAGAAAGTGAGACTGAATCTCTCCATCAACACATTTCATTTCTTTATCTTCCTCACATCTTTGTTGTTTGCTTATTTTGTTGGTTCTGGGACCACACCAGGCAGTGCTCAGGACTGGCTGCTGACTCTGTGCTCAGGGACCACTCCTGGCAGTTGTTGGGTGGTGGCGAGATAAGATAAAGGGGATTGCACCCAAATTAAGTCATCCAAAGTGAGTTTCATTTCTTTTTCATCAAGATTTCAGGCAGAGGGGCTGGGCGGTGGCGCTGGAGGTAAGGTGGCTGCCTTGCCTGCGCTAGCCTAGGACGGACCGCGGTTCGATCCCCCGGTTTCTCATATGGTACCCCAAGCCAGGAGCGACTTCTGAGTGCATAGCCAGGAGTAAGCCCTGAGTGTCACTGTGTGTGGCCCAAAAACAAACAAACAAAAATTTCAGGCAGAGAAAGTCTCAGCTGTATCTTCTACCCTACCTGCCTTAGCTGGGTGTGAGAATTCTCCATCTAGATTCTATGTGCTACTTCATATTCTTTTGGTTTTGTTTGTTTGTCTGTTTTTGGGTCACACCTGGCAGTGCCAGAGGTTACTCCTGGATCTATGCTCAGAAATCGCTCCTGGCAGGCTCAGAGGACCATATGGGATACTGGGATTCGAACCATCGACCTTCTGCATGAAAGGCAAACGCCTTACCTCCATGCTATCTCTCCGGTCCCGTTACTTCATATTTTTAAACATAGATTTCTTTTCGAATAAAAATATTTGTTTACGTGATAGAATTTTACTCTCTTTTATTTTTAATCAATTATTTTATTTAAACTCTGTAGCTACAACTTTATTCAAAATAAAATTGATTTTTTTCCCAGATACAAAGTTGTTCATAATTGAGTTTCTTTCAGTCATACGTTGTACAACAAACACTTCACCAGGGAACATTTCTTGCCACCAGTGTCCCCAATTTCTCTCCCATACTCCCCCTGCCTGCCTAAAGGACAGACAGTTTTCTTCCCCCTATACACACACACTTTCTCTTCTGTTTTTCTCTCTGTCTCTCACTCACTTTTGCTTCCTCCCTCGTCCCTTTTAGACATCATTAGCCTTGAGGGGTATCATACCTACCACTTTATCTACTTTCAGCATCCTATTTTTGTCCAGTGATTATTTTTAGATTTTTCTGTCATACTTGTCCCTTCTTGGCCCTAATTGTACTCTCTCACTATTTGTGGGAAGCCTCCTACCATGAACTGGTCTTCCTGGACCTTATCACTATTATCTTTGAGATTATCCTCATACTATACAGATAAATTTCTGCAAAATGCCCCCTCCATAAGCTAGAGATATAGTCTACAGTTAAGATGCTTGCCTTGCACACTGACTTGATTCCTAGCACTACATATATCCCCCCCTACTCTACCCAGTAGAGCCAGAAATAATCAGGGCGCACTGAGGCAGTGCTGAGTACAGCTGAATATTACCCCGCCCCTCACAGCCCATAAAAACAATGTCCCTGTCTGGACAGTTGTTCCAGTCATTAATAGATGCTTCACACACACACACACACACACACACACACACACACACACACACACACACAAAATGTCTTCTGTGATCAAATTAATTAGGGAATCAGTGACTCAGCATTAAAATTGCATATGATAATTTTACTGTGGGAATCTTCACAATGTCACTGTCTCTCACTCACTTTTGCTTCCTCTGTAAGGACCTAGGACAAGTGAGCAGCAGAGTCATTCCCAGCCTGTTAGACTAGGGAATTCTGGGTTTCTCTACATCCCTCCTGCCCTTCCTTTATGAGCAAATAAATAAATCCCAATTGCATGAGAGACAGGCCTGGGAGGATTTCTTACTGGTGTTCCCCAGAGGTTGTTCAGAAGCTTTTAGTAGTAGTTTTAGAAGTGAAGGAATTCCTCCATTGACCCAGGAGAAGTTACATTGGCATAAAGCTCTCTCAAAAAATACTTGGCACTGACAGAGAAGTGACAATACCATTATTTATAAATCTTCACAACACGTCAGCTTCTGAGATTCTATAATCTAATGTTGTAACTGATCCAAAGAGAAAGCATTTCTTCCCACAAAGCGTGTGCCCAGCAAACCAAAAAAAAAAAAAAAAAAAAAAAAAAAAAAAAAAAAAAAAAAAAAAAAAAAAAAAAAAAAAAAAAGAGAGAGAAATCTAAACATTTAAATTAGAGAATTTTCTGAGGTCCAGCTACAGGCCCAAACAGTGTCACTTTCCCCAATCTAATGTCATCAGTGGATTCTTGGAAACTGAGCCTTTTAGCAGAAAGTTGTGCAAGGACAACAAGTGACAGAATAATCTCCTGAAATATTAGCCAGATTTATTTATTATTTCTCCTCGCTGGCATAACAAAATGACCCTGAGTTGAATGAAACAACAGGCCTCAGGGATCCACTGCTCCACAAAATGATTTTAAAGGTCTGTGAATGAATCTAAGAATACTCTGGTGTTATGTTGGGAAAGAAGTGACAAAACTTACATGCAGTATCCCCGACTCCCTGTCCCCCAAAATCCACTACTGCCCCCCCTTATGAAGCCTGGCACATGGCCATCCCACTGTGGAACCCACCTGACCTCCCAGCTTGATTGACAATAAAGATGGCGGCCATAATGGTGGTCCAGCAGTAAAGGACTCAGTCTCAACCACCAGACATGTAGGGTTCTGGAGGAAAAAGAACACAGTGATGCCAAACCTGTGAGAGACCCTGAATGAGACTATCTGGTACCCACAAACCTGCTGAGTCAGGGATGCTGGGTAGATGCTGCTGAGACAGAGAAGGTACCCAGAAAGGCACTAAAGAACCACAGACCCTTAGCTATTACTATTGTTCTCATCTGTTAAAGTTTGGGGGTGGCAATAGGGACAGTTAGAGTTCTAATGCATTGGATTTTTTTGTGAAAATAAAAGCCCAACAGTTAAAATTTGGCCTCAAGGAGTATGAAATAATAAGTCAATTGGGAAGATTTTAAAAACTAGATAGGCGTAAAGATAGAAGAACCATGTTAGTAGTTCTAGCACAATAGACTTGTTGAAATCTTGGCCAATTTTTCTTTAAGCACTTCTGTATTTCTAGCGATTCTCCAGGGAGCAGACACTGCCTCTGCATCGAGTTTGCAGACTATAAAAACGGTTCATTTTGGGAGGTGCTGAAGTGACAGTACAGTGAGTAGGACATTTTCCTTGCACATAGCTGACCCCTAGATGTCCCTGGCATCCCATAGAGTCCCTTGAACTTTCCAAGAGTGATTCCTGAACACATAGCCAAGAGTAACTTCTGAGCACCAAAACAGGTTCATTTAGGGACTAGAAAGATGGGTCAAAGGGATGAGAGGAGTTCAGGATTTGCATGCAGTTTCCTGGGTCTCTGGCACCAGAACACACCACATGGTCCACCAAGCACTGCCAGGACTGACCCCTGTGCATCAAGCAGGGAATATCCCATAAACACATGGGAGGGGTGTGACTCCAAAATAAAGAAATGAAAGGTTCATTAAAAACTATTAACTTAAGTCTACACTTGGTACCTATCAGTTATGCAAAGGCCTGCACTCATCCTGGGAAAAGTGTGTTTGTGAAAATCATAAGATGCCTACCTATAAGGTGTCACAGTTTTTATGATGGCCCATACTTTCATAGGCATTGTCCAGTGTACTCATAAAAAGTAAAACTCTGCTCTGAAGTTGCTGGGGTGTTGAATTTTTATTTTGATTTGAAAGGAGAAAATGAGTAATAACCTTTAAAAGTAAAATAAAAAAGAAACAACGTGAAAGACAACGTCAACCTCCTTCCCATTCAATAATACTGAACACCAAAAATGAATATATCTCCTCTCTGAACTGAAGTTCAAGAAAGACCAGCTTTCATGGGGAATAGTATCTCTGAACAAACAGCAAGCATGAGCAATGCCTGAGTTTTTACAGAGACAGTAAAATAAGAAGCATATCCTCCCAAGATAAAAGCCAGTTCCTCTTTGAAAGTGAGACTAAAATGGAGGCAACTTTGTAGTCCTACAGTCACTTTCATCCAAGGATCTGAAAGCATTTTATGGCCGACTACCTTTAATTTTCACAAACTCCTGAGGGTAAGTGTCGTGTTTTACTAGTCCCATTTTACAGTCTAAAAAATCAAGGGAGACAGATAGCCAAGCTTGATATATATTGCTAAAGCATGTTGGATTGCAAACACGAAAAATAATTGGCCAATATAAATGTGGGAAAGTTATATGTATATCTTTATATAAATATGGATACGCAAAATATAGACAAAATTGATCACTGGGGAAAAAATCATCCTTACTGGCATCATCGAGGAGTTTGCAAAAGTAGGAAGGCAGGAGTTGGTAATTCTTAAACTTTCCCAGGACCAGCAGAGTTATGGCTTAATAAAAACAAAAATATTAGACCAGGGGCCCGGGAGATAGCATGGAGGTAAGGCGTTTGCCTTTCATGCAAAAGGTCATCAGTTCGAATCCCGGTGCCCCATATGGTCCCCCGTGCCTGCCAGGAGCAATTTCTGAGCATGGAGCCAGGAGTAACCCCTGAGCACTGCCGGGTGTGACCCAAAAAAAAAACCAAACAAAAACAAAAACAAAAATATTAGACCAGAGCAAGAACACAGTGGGTAAGGTGTTTCCCTTGTATGCAGCAGATACAACTTTGATCCCCAGCACTCCATATTATTCCTGAGTCTGAGTGCAGAGACAGAAGTAACTCCTGAGTGCCCCTGGATGTGGCCAAAAAAAAAGAAAAATGAGAGACTAAATTTTGTGGGTAGGGCACTTGGTTTGATCCCTAGTAACCTATATGGTCTCTGTATAGGGAGTGATTTCTTTATTTCTTTATTTTTTTTAATTTATTTTTTAGTTTTTGGGCTACACCAGGTGATGCTCAGGGGCTACTCCTGGCTATGCGCTCAGAAATTGCTCCTGGCTTGGGGGACCATATGGAACACTGGGGGGGTCAAACAGCAGTCTGCTCTAGGCTGGCACAGACAAGGCAAATGCCTTACTGCTGTGCCACTGCTCTGGCCCAGAGCAGTATAGAGCTAGGAGTAAGTCCTAAGTACAACTGGGTATGCTACCCCCGACCCCCCAACAAAGGAGAGTGAAAGAAGAGTTCAATAAGGGCTGAGTATATGCATGATTCCTTTAGCAACACTAGGTGTGACCTGAGCACCCAAACATGCTTAGATGTGACCCTCAAAGCCAAACCAAATGAGAAACACTGACATAGTTGCACAAGTGCATCACCCATTGGGCCCTGATGTAATTCTTGACAAACTACTAAGGAGTGGTACTTGTCTCCCCACTCTCTCCCTTTGCTTCCCACACTGCTGTATTCCACTGTCATTTTCTCTTGATCTTTACTGTGAGTAATGACTATTTCTTTCCACCCAGAAGCCCAGCTCCTATATTTCTTTATCCAAAATGTGCTCAGAATAAATTCTCAGCCTGCCCTTTCCAAAGGAGTTAACTTCAAACCCCAGAAATCCACATCATCAAGTTCCTTCTGTTTCAGTGGGGGGTTAAGTCCTAATAGTTCTGCTTCTTACCATTGTTCTGAGGATTGATATCATACATATAAAGCATTCGAGCCATCCAAGTACACAGTAGGACATGCCTATTGCTCCCATCCTCATCACCATACACACCATCATAATTTTCATCATCTTCTCACAAGTTCTAGTTATAAAACCTGAATACTTAGCATTAAATACATCCAATTACTTTTCTTTGGGGATTGCACTATCCTAAGCATGCTCAGGGGTCACTGGGGTCACTCCTGGTAATATTCAGTCATGCTGGAGGCCATTGGGGCTACTCCAGTCAGACTTTGGGGAGACCATGGAGAGCAAGAAAGCAAATGCAGACAAGCACTCTGGTCCTTGAGCTCGTGTCATTCATGCAGAAATTCCCTTTGTGGTTTACCCTCCATGCTCCAGTTTTCCTATCATAGTTCTCACTTAATTAATGATCAAACCTCAGGAAGTAGAAACTATCCAGGATCATTCGATACCAGGTAATGGATTCCCTGCTATGCTTATTGAGCTTGGCTTTATACTAATTCTTATTTTTTCCCATAGTAAAAGCAGGCATCTTAGGGCTAAAAGGCTTCCAAAAAAGAGGACTTGTTTTATTTAAATAAAAACAAACAGACAAAAATGGTATAAAAATTATACCCAAAGAAGGGCCAGGAGGATTGGTCCATGGTTGGAAGCTTTACACAAAAAGTACGGAGTGCAGTTAAGGCAAAAAGGGAACCACTATGACTATAAGAGTTGGAAATGATTATTCTAGACAAGAACTGGGTGTTGGACCCGGGAGATAGCATGGAGATAAGGGGATTGCCTTTCATGCAAAAGGTCATCGGTTCGAATCCCGGTGCCCCATATGGTCCCCCGTGCCTGCCAGGAGCAATTTCTGAGCATGGAGCCAGGAGTAACCCCTGAGCACTGCCGGGTGTGACCCAAAAACCAAAAAAAAAAAAAAAAGAACTGGGTGCTGAAAAGAGGTAAAGTGATTTGCATGATTCCCCTTCAGTAATAGAATTGCAAATTATAGGGCCTAACAGGCCAAAAGAAAAGGGGGTAGAGGGTAAGATTGTCTGCTATGGAGGCAGGCTGGTGGGGGGAGGGGATTAGGAGAGTAAGGGGGAGGTAAACTTAGGAAATTGGTGGCAGGAAATGTGCACTGATGAAGAAATGGATGTTGGAACATGGCATAAATGAAACTCAGCACTCAACAACCTTTTAAAACTCTGAATCTCGCAGTAATTATTTTAATTAATAATTGTTATAAATTATTGATCATAATAATTGTGATCCTCCTCAGAGAAATAGCTCAATAAGCTGTCATGCTTTCTTTTCATGCAGTAGCCCAGGTTCAAGTCCCAAGCACTGCATGTCCAGGAAGGAACGCAGAGCACAGACCTGGGAGTAGTATAGTACTCTACTATATAACTTTATTAGACAACCAAACTTCAGAAGCCCAGTAATATGGGGCACATCCAAAAACCAAACTGTGAGCCTGCAAAAGTGAGACTTCAGGCTTCTACAAGAAAATGCCCTGGGATATTCTAAAGATCCCCTGAAATAGGCCTTCCCTTGCTCTGAGGGAACACCCACTGTGGTGACTGCCACCATTCCCCCACTCCCACACCCCCAGACTTTGTTCCTTGGGAGTCAGAAATTTTCTCTCCTAGCACTAAGCCTATATCCTGACCTTTGGGAAAAAATTAGTACATATGCATTAATAGGGAAACTAAACATTGCCAGCCCCAAAATAGGTCTTTTGGGCAAGAGGTTAATTTCCTGGAGGAGTTCTGCAGGCTGTGTGGAGATATTGAAAAAAAGATTTCCACATGAAAAACACTCCCTTAAGGTCTTCTCTTAAAAGAACTCATCTTATCACTTTTCTAAGGAGAAGGGAGAAAAATCTACATGCATTTCCCCCCTACCCATGCCTTCCTTTGTAATCTTGGTAACCTCCTTCTCACATTCAACCTTCGTCCTAGCTCAGGTTTGGGGTTTGATCTGAAGCTACCTGGGTAAGTTACTCAGTCATGCTGCATCTCTCCCTTCTAAAAATAGGTACAGCAAGCTCTGATTAAGAGTATTTTTTGACAATTTCCTCTTATTAATCAGTAATAGCCAAGCACAGGTAAGTTTCCTCCACCCCTGCCCAATATACAGGATCGGTTACAAACCATCAACCAACCTTGACTACCATATTGGCTTTTTTGTTTTGTTGTGTTCTTTACATATAATACCTTAATTCATCTGCTAAAAAGACCCCCACACTAGCCTGACAGGGTCATTATCCAAAGGAGATGAGACCCGTCCAAGGTCATGAAGATTATATAGGGAAAGGACATAGGGAGTCCCACCTTTCTGATGATCTTTAAAATGATTGGCTATTGTCTAGGAGTACCTTCCTACTGCTCCCTTGTCCTTCCCTGATAGGTTATTTGGTATGGTCAGGTATCTTGGGGCGTTGTCTATGGAAATACGCTTATAAAGACCTATACCATGTACTATCTTGGTATTTTATATTATCTTCACAGGTGTCATCTTCACAGTCCAACTCTTTTATTTATTTTTTATTCTGGGACCATACTCAGCAGTGTTCAAGGGTTATTCCTGGCTCTGCACTAAATACTTACTCCTGATGGGCTCCGGAGAACCTAAGGGGCGCCAGGAATCGAACCTGTATTGATAGTATATAAGGCCTTACCCTTTGTTCTGGCTCCCTGGTCAGTCTAACTCTGTTCACAAAATCCTTTCCAACTTCCTCAATCCAGACTAGTTTTCACTCTTTGTGGAATAACCCTCTGCTACAATCACTGTAAACCAGTGAAATGATACTGAAGTCCCTGACCATACAGCCATCTGGCCTATCTACCTGCAAGCCATCAAGGGAGCAACATGTACATGAGTGCCAGGCTTATTCACCCCTACACCCCAAGATTCTGTATTTATACCATGAGCTGAGAGCTTTCTTATTCCAGCTCCTACTTTTTGCAAAGGTGGTCAATTGTCTGTGGACATTGCTTACTAGGCTTTTTGTTGTGGTGGTTGGTGTAAACATACTCCCAAGAAGCCCTGAGTCACCAAAGAAATTCAATCCCAGTCATTTTTCCTCTGGGAATCCTTCTTTGCAATTGGATAAGAATTCCAGTGCATGGAAAGAGTGTACTGGGATTCGAATATTTGCCTTGTGCACAGTCAACTCTGTACCACTTATGGTCCCATGAAGTCCTCCAGAAGTGGTCCCTAAGCATTAAGCCAGGAACAAGCCCAAGCACAGCTGGTTATGGGACAACATACCTCCACCCCAACTCAGTAACAATTTTTGTTTAGATTTTCCATGATCCAAGATAAAGAGTGGGATGGGAAGGAAACAAACAACAATCTTGCTTTTCAAGTCTGGCACCTGGAGCTCATGAGCCACCAGAAAACAGGAGACAGTGTTATTAGTTCCTGTGCCTTGATATAGGTTCAGCTACTTGGGCACTTGCGAAAATTCCTAAGGCCAATGCTCTCAGCCTCACAGGCCCTCTGAAAGCTCATTTCTCCCTTTGGGAAGCCGAATTTCAAGTAGACCCACTCTACGAGCATCCTCAGATTATGCCCCTGGTCCAATCTGAAAGGAGCCAATCAAATACTAATTAGGCCTCCACATTTTTCCAATCCTGAAATGATTTTTCTACCTTAAATATCCTTTAATGGCATACTTTTTTTTTTTAATCAAGGCACAAATGACACTGGCACATAATAAAAAGAACAAAAAAGCCAGTGTTGGTATGGATGCAGAGGTAAAAGGGAACCCTCCTTCACTGTGGAAATGTTGACTGGTCCAGAGTTTTCGGAAAACTATATGAACACTCCTCACAACACTAGGAATTGGCCTTTCAGCTGATACAGCCATTCTACTTACTTAAAGACCACAAGTACCCAAAAATCACAACGCAGAAAAGATTGCTGCTTTCCTACCTATAGTCCTTGCAGCACAAGGAATATATTTACAATAGCCAGACTCTAGAAACACCCCAAATACCCAAGAACAGATGACGACATCTGTATTTTCAAATAAAAATGACTTCCAAGTAAAAGCAACCAAAAAAGTACTGTGGGATTGAATGAGGGAGGGAGATGCCCACATTTTGTCAGTCCTGAAACCCAGAACAGTACATTAATTGCCTTCATTAAGAGACTGGAAATTTCAAAGCTCAGCAACACCAATTAGTTAACCTTGCTGTAAGGCAAGGTGGTGGGGTTATATCTGGATGCCTTCTTTCATTTATAATAAATCTAGAGTGACATCAAATAAGACAGAGGTGAACTTTCACAATTTATCCTAATATGCCACCCATCACTATAAACACCTACTATGTGACTAGGGCTCACAGAACTTTATTCCTTAAGAGGGCATCCCCTCTCAAGAATTAAAAAGGTGCATGATTAATTTAAAAACCGGAGGGGGGGGGCACAAAAGATTGTACAGCCAGCAAGGCATGCAGCCAGCTCAAATTGACTCCTCAGTACTATAAATGACTCCACAGAACCCTTCATGATGTGATCTCTGAACACAGAGCCAGGTTTAAGACCCGAGCACTGCCAGGCGTGGTCCCCAAATAAACAAACAAAAATACATAAAGTTTAGTGTTTGTGAGAAAAATGCTCATGAGGAAATAATAGAAGAAAATCCTCAGTGCATGCAATAGCCAACAGTCTTATGCCACAGCTCAGCCTCACAGAGTAGAAGAAGCAAAAGTAGAACTGAGTCTTAGAGAGTAGTAAAAGTTGATGAGGTGAGGGCAAAGGGAAGAGAGAGAGAGAGAGAGAGAGAGAGAGAGAGAGAGAGAGAGAATGAATATGTACTTTCCTCATGCATTATGTATATATTCTTCCCCTTGTTAAATAGAGGTTAAAGGAAAGTCATTAATGATCTGAAGCAGGAGAATGCCATGATGATGGAGCAGACTGGAAGGAAGCCAAACCAGAGACAGGAAGACCAGTTCCAAAGCTGCTTCTCTGCTTCCCTTCAGATGAGCCAACTGCTTATTACAAGCAGCCTATGAAGCCACCAGGCCAGTGACCATAATGACACAACACATAGGGGTCCTTTCTTTGGCTGGGTTCTTCTTGGGCTGCCTGGCTTGAGGTCATAGCTTCCCAATTCTCTATTTCTTTTGCAAAATCTTCCGAATTGAAGTTGAATTTTCAGTTCTGGAATTCTCATCATTTGGCCTTTGACCCAGGAAGGCAGGAAAGTCAGCTGGTGGAGAGGGAGTCAGTCATTGAAAGGACAAAAATCAAGCAAAGACAGCTTTGTTGTTGAAAGAGAAGGTGTGCACCCGTCGCCAAGCTGTTGCTTAAGAAACCATGGTGGCCCCTTCCTTAAATGGTTGGGTTCAGACTCAGAGTAGTTTGGGAGGAGGCTGGCTGCAATATCTGAGTAATGCTGAAAAGGACTTCTTAGTAAGGAGATTGCTGAAGAGATGGCCATAGCGTGGCTGGCTTCTTGTCTGTTTACTTAGTCTTTGAGCTAAACCAGGGGCTATAAAAGGGATGGTGTGGTGGCTTCTCATTAGGAAGCCTAGATAATTAGTGGAGAGCAAAACTGGTCCGACCTAGGGTTAGCCTCGGAAAACCAGAAAGCCCAGGTCATTTGGGAGAAAGGAATAAATGAGCAATTGGGCTTTGGTTTTCCTCTCCCAAATGTAGCTTAGCCATGATTGCCAAAAGTGAAGTCAGGGGCAGGAGAGAGAGATCTGTGGACTGAATGCATGTTCTGCTAGTGGAAAACACTGGTTCAATTCCTAAGTATTACAGAGTTCTCTAAGCATCATCAGGTGCGGCTCAAAATACACACACACACACACACACACACACACACACACACAGAATGAAGTCACTTATTATGTTTCTGACTCAATCTAAGTTTTCATATAAGAAATAAGAAGCACTACTAGATTTCTTCAGGCTTCTGCATTATTTTATTTTTGTATATATAAACATCTATTGGTCCTGAGTGATAGTTAGTATAGTCCATAGGGCATTTGCCTTGTCCATGGCTGATCCATTTAATTCCTGACATATCATGGTCCACTGAGCTTTGCCTGGAGTAATTTCTTAACATAGACCCAGGAGTAACCACTGAGCATCACTGGATAAGACCAGAAAACAAATAAAAAGAAAACTACTTCTCACTGATATTATAAATGCATATACTTGTATATACATATTTGTATATATATTTATGTATATATATAACTTCTTACTGATATATATGTATGCATACATATATATTTGTCACATGTCCTTTGTGGGAAATATCTTGGGGTAGAAGTTGAGAAATGGCTACTCTTTGTTTTTATCTTTTTTCACTTTCAGTATTTTATTTACTTTTTTATTTTTTAATTGAATCATTGTAAGATACAGAGTTAAAAAGTGGTTAATGATTATTGCTTTGTAGTACAATTTAAATTTGGTGAAAGTGATGCCTCTCATCATTTTTTTTCCTAAGGGTTGCTTTAGCTATTTGTGGGCATTCATTGTTCCAAATGAATTTCAGGAGTGCTTGATCCACTTCTTTAAATAATTTCATGAGTATCCTTAGAGAGATTGCATTAAATCTGTATAAAGCTTTAGGGAGTATTGCCATTTTAATGATGTTAATCCTCTCAATACATAAATAGGGTCTATGTCTCCATTTCCTTGTGTCCTCTATTATTTCTTTTTGTTTGTTTGTTTGATTGTTTTTGTTTTTTGGGGGGTCACACCCAGCAGCTCAGGGGTTACTCCTGGCTCCACGCTCAGAAATTGCTCCTGGCAGGCTCGGGGGACCATATGGGATGCCCGGATTCAAACCACCGTCCTTCTGCGTCTAAGGCAAACACTTACCGCTGTGCTCTCTCTGGCCCTCTTATTTCTTGAAACAATGTTTTGTAATTTTATTTATATAGGTTGTTCACCTATGTAGTTAAGTTGACTCCAAGGTATTTTAATTTCTTTCGTGCTATTATGAATGGGATTGTTTTCTAATGTCTAGTTCTTCTCTATCATTATTTGTATATAAGAAGGCCATTGATTTTTGTGTGTTTATTTTGTAGTCTGCCACTTTGTATCTGAACCTATTTCTTCTAGGAGTTTTTGGTAGAATCTTTGGGATTTTCTAAATATAGTATTATGTCATATGCAAACATTGAGAGCTTGACTTCTTCCTTTCCTATCTGGATGCCCTTAATATCCTTTTCTTGCCTAATTGCTATGGCAAGTACTTCCAGTAATATGTTGAATAAGAGTGGTGAGGAGGGCAGCTTTGTCTTGTGCCAGATTTTAGAGAAAAGGCTCTCAGTTTTTCTCTATTAGTACAATATTTGCCATAGGTTTGTGGTAAATAGCCTTGACTGAATTGAGAAAAGTTCCTTCCATTTCCATCTTGTTGAGAGTTGTTATCATGAATGGGTATTGGACCTTATCAAATGCTTTCTTTGCATCTATTGATCTGATCATGTGGTTTTATTTTTCCTTTTATTGATGTGGTATGTTATGTTGATTGACTTGTATATATTAAACCATTCCTGCTTCTCTGGAATGATTCCTACTTGGTCATGGTGTATGACCTTCTTGATGAGGCATTGGATCCTATTTGCTAGGATTTTGTTGAGGATTTCTACATCTGTGTTCATCAGGGCTATTGGTCTGTTAGAGAAATAATTGCACTAATAACTGCCATAACAATGATAGTGAGAGAAATAGAATGTCTGTCCTGAAGACAGGAAGGGGTTGAGGGAGGATGGAAATGGGAAATATTGGTGGTGGGAGAAAGTTACACTGGTAAGGGGTGGGATACATTCTATGACTGAGACCTACTTATGAGCATTTTTGTAACCACGGTGCTAAAAATAAAGAAATGGTGATTAAAAAAGTGGTTAATGATTGAATTTCAATATACCAAGTTCCAACATCCATCCTTTTACAAGTGCATTTTTCCCACTACCATGATCCCCAGTTTCCCTTCCCAGCAGCCCTGCCTCTGTGACAGATACTTTTCTTTTCCCCTCTCTTTCTTTCCACTTTTTTCCTTGTAGACTCTGTGGTTTTGCAATACTATTACTAAAATGGTATCAGTTCTTGTCCAGAGTGATCATTTATAATTAATAGTGTCATAATGGTTCCTTTTCTGCCCTATCTGCACTCCCCCATTTTTGTGGCAAGCTTCCGACCATGGGCCAGTCCTCCTGACCCTCATTTCTATTGCTTTAACCACTTTTTGTGTTATATTTCTCTTTTGCTTCTTAAATATTTTGAACCACAACAGACATTGTTCAGGAATTACTCCTGCCGCTATCTTAAGGGATCATTCCTGGTAGGCTCAAAGGACCATATTAGGTGCCAGAGGTCAACCACAGGTCAACTGCATGCAAGGCAAGCTCTGTATTCATTTTTCTTTTACTTTTCTTTCTTTTTTCTTTTTCTTTTTTTCTTTTTTTTTTGGTTTTTGGTTTTTGGGTCCCACCCAGCTTTGCTCCTGGCTCTGCGTTCAGAAATTGCCCCTGACAGGCACAGGCACAGGGGACCATATGGGATGCCAGGATTCGAACCACTGTCCTTCTGCATGGAAGGCAAACACCCTACCTCTATGTTATCTCTCTGGCCCCTGTATTCATTTTTCTATTGCTCTGGCCCCTGCTTCTTTTTTAGATCCACATGATTTTTTTTCCTCACAGAATGATCACTGGTTTTGATCTGTAATGTCTGATACCTTAGAGCCGCCCAAGGACAATAGTAAAAAGCCAATGCCACAAAAAGAGCCAATAAATCATGCTTTAATCTACGTATTTCCTTAAGCTCTTGAATTTAGAGCCAGTTTCTCTGGCTTTGCTATTCCACCCTTCAGGCTAGACAAATAAATGTCCTTTGGTCCTAGAAGCAGCATTTAAACCCAGATTCTAGCCAAGAGGAAAGGAAGAAAGAAGGGGTGTGTATGTGGGGGGGGGGGAAATCTCATTTATCACCATATTTTTTTCTGCTGTCTGGTAGGGATTTCGTAGAAAAGTCTTCCTCTGGAAGAAGAAAAATTATTAAATGATTTCAAATTATGGTATCCCCAAAGCAGAGACTGTAGAGTGGTTTTTGTTGGATGCTCTATGATGAATAGTGCACAGTCTTCTGTCAATAAATTACTGACAAATGGAGACAGAAATAGGAGAGCAGGTTAAATTTCCACCAATCATGAAATGCTGAGGAACTGGGAGATGGCAGAAGAATATTGTCTCTAAAATCAGAATCTTGGGTAAAAACACTGCCATAGAATGACCTCGAATATTCCTTTCGACTGCTCCCCTTTCATCTGCAAAATTGGCAAAACCACCTGATACCATAAAGGATTCATATCTAATACTTCTATTCATGATTCTCTATCTGTCTGTCTCTCTGTCTATATCTATCTGTCTCTCTCTTTTTTTGGAAGGGGGTCACACCCTATGATGCTCAGGAATTACTCCTGGCTATGCATTCAGAAATCACTCCTGGACCGGGGGACCGTATGGGACACCAGGTATTGGGGGTCACATCAAGGTAGGTTCTGGATCAGCCACGTGCAAGGTGAAAGGCCCTACCGCTGTGCTATTGCTCCATCCCCTCTCTCTTTCTCTTTCTTCCTCTCTCTCTCCCCACTTTTCACTCTATCCTTTACTCTGCCCTTCTCTCTACCCATGCCATCTATCAGTCAATCAGTCTAGAACAGAACTTTCAACTCAAATTCTCAGGATGCCATTTTCTAAATATAATAATATTATATTATTATAATAACACATAATAATATTATAATAATAGATACATCACAAGGATTTTAATTTGATCCAAAAATCTTCTCTGAAAAAAAATGACATTTCCCCTGGTAGTTAGGGTGGGCCTCATGTCAGGTAATGAACTCCCTACATCTGGAAGTGTGCATGCAGACTGAAGCATATATCTACCATTAAAGAAGTGTCAGCAAGGGGGTGCAACCAGAAAACACCCCTCCTTCTGAAGTCTCATGACAGGCATGTTAGGAGCAGCTGAGTTCTCTGCAACAATGCATAGGGGGTACAGGAAGTGGTTTAAGCCACAAAGATGTTTAGATGCCAGAATTCTGGCCACCAGAAATCTGAGAGCAAAGGGTCCGTTTGTCTGACTTCTCCTGAGGTAGAAAAGAAAATCTGTGGCACTACCACTGTCTCTTTTGTGTAGGAAGCCAATTGAAGGTAATTGCGCTCTTTTCATAAGGACACAAGCATATCAGATGAAAGCTCATCATATGAGGACTGCATCTGCAAATGAAAAAGGAAGCCTCAGTTTCCCTAGGCCAGCAGTTCCACTTATCCTCATTAACCTAACTCATACCCCTTCCCCAAGGGCCTCTCTCTTACTTGAAACATTCCTGACTGGATCATAGAATTTTGCCTCAGAGCTTAGACTCACTGAGAGTCTAAGATAATAGGCAATGTCTAAAG
>PVKC010011687.1:0-24251 GCA_004027635.1 Crocidura indochinensis | reverse complement strand
TGAGTCTTCAGATTGAAAGATGCTGTTGCTATATTTTAGTAATAACATTGAATATTGTTTATGATGCACAATTTTCTCAAAAAAGGAGTTAATGGCAAATTTGTTATATTCTTTGAGTTCAAATGAAATCATATATGGTCATAATACCTTCAGGTTTATCATGGACATTTGGAATTATCACCTGCTTTCTTGCAGATGTTTTATTTATTGTTGATATTTTTATTTTCATCACTGTGAAGATTGATTTTTACAACTTAAACTTACAATGTAGCATACTTCAGTGCTATTTGATAAAGATTTATAGGAAGGGACAGCAAGGCATAAATGTAAAGTATAGTTATAAATTTGTGCTATATAAAATATAATTTTTAGTTTTAGTTTTAAGAAATAATTAAAGATAGCTTAAAAGCACAGTGCTTTTAGTACTTTTCTTTGATCCAAAGAACTCTATGATTCTGTGAACACTGCTGGAGAGCCCTGATGTCCTCAACAATGCTACTTTCTCTGACACTAGGGTTTAAATATCCAGATGGTCACTCTGGACATTGTTTGGGAGCCCAGAGAATTCCTTCAAATTAAATAAAAAGGTAACGTAGTTGAATAGCGTATGCATAGTTGAATAGAGTATATGGCACAGAAAATACTGAAATTTTATGAAAAAATATTTTAAACACTGCAGTTTTTCAGTTACTATCTGTGGGTGAAAATGATTTAAAAAAATTAAATTAAATATTGCATACTTCATAAATTAAAAATATGAAAACAGTATTTTATTTTAATAATTTAAAATAATTTTAGAGGTTTTTGTATTGTATTCAATCAATGTGCAACAATATATTTTGTGTCAAATTCATGTCAGAAATTTGGAGTTCCCTTGAATTATTGTAATTCATTCATTTTGTAAATTTGTAAATTTTTATAGTATTCAATAGTTTTGTATATCTTGATGAATCTATGAATATATGGAAAATCTTCAGAATGCATGTAATAAACTTCTAGGCACTTACTGCAGTAAACTATTTTGAAAAATGATATTGTCAAACAGAAGAAAAAGTCACTATAATTTAATGAAGAGAAATTTGAGTATTTTCAACAACATTGGTATGTATAAGACTGTAGAATCTATCAAACTAAGCATTATCTGAAAAAAATCCTTGTAGATCATAGGATAAACAGATAGCTAGACTTTGGCAGCTAGGTTTTAACAGTTGGCTTTACTAAAACCATTTATTCGCAGCAATTCTCTGTGGGGTGTCTCACACTTAGAATGCTTGTGAATTGTATTTCAGAGCCACTCTAACCATGAAAAAAATCATTCTCGGAGCACTCATTTTAACTCATATAATTTAAGAAATATAATAGTGGATTGCTTTCTGCTTTATTTTTTTAAATGAGACTGCTCTGGTGGGAATTTAACTAGTGATTATTTCAAGTTTTTTTTAAGTTAGTAGTTTCGCATAATTGTATCAGTGTGATAGCGTAGGCATTGCAGATGGAATATAGGCCTTCTTTCCTATCTTCATTAATCTGTTGCTGTAAAGCTATTGTAAATCACATTTAAAGTAAATGGGATCATTTTAGTTATATTAGAGGATCTCTGAATTATTTGGGAAAGACTTCGTAGGCTGGAGTGTCATTCTTTGACTGAAAGTATTTAAATATTGACATTCTCAAACTTTTTTCAAGTGTGTATGGTAATAATTATTTCACATATTGATGTAGTCACCTATCCTTTGCTGAATTGGAAAAAATAAGATGTTAAAGACAGGTTTTTTAAGATTGCAAGTGAATAATTAAAAGAAAGACACAGTTCTGTAAAATTCACAATAATGCTAATCTTTTTCCAATTTTCTCAGTTCAACTCCACCCAATTTAGGGCCTGAGAGATGGCATGAAGGTAGGGCATTTGCCTTGCATGCAGAAGGACTGTGCACTCGGCATCCCATATAGTCCCCCAAGCCTGCCAACGGGTGATTTTTGAGCTTTGAGCCAAGAGTAACCCTTGAGTGCTGCCGGGTGTGGTCCAAAAACCAAAACAACAAAACTAAACAAACAAAAAAAAAGCCCAATTTAAATACTTTGGGCTTACAGAATGGGTTCCTTTGTTTTCCCTTATGTTTCGAAAATGAATGAAGTATGTTTAGTTATTTCTGATATAACCCTTGATTTACTTTTAGACTATACATATTAACACTCTTGTTTGGCCAGTAAGGACTTAACACTTTCCTTCACTCTAACTAGTCAAATTCTTCCCTCAATATAGGTGGATAATAGCGCTTTTAGAAATCATTGTTTAGTTTTATAATAGTTGATTATAAATAGTTGACAATAAGTTGTAAACATGATGAGGAGCTTAATTATGATTCATTCACTATGTTAAAATGTTTGTTCTCAAGCAAATTATAAGAGAATAATAATGAATTACTGAGAACAACTTGCTATGGTATGGTGGCATAAAGGAGAATTTTCTGTTAGAATGTTGTTGGGAAAATTGAGTATCAAATTAAATAGAAATATATTGCCTTAATTTGATGGGGTGTGAGGCTAGGCATACTTGAAGAGTTTATTATTCCTGTCCAAAAGGGTGGTGACCTTCTTTACTACTAATATATAGTCTCTGCTTACTTCATATGTTCCTAGATTTCAAAAATCTAATTGTTGTCACTTTTTCTCCCACCATCTTTGTCTTGATAAGTCTTATCAATGTTAGGATGGTGATAAAGATTTGTCCCATCTTTAATATTTATCTAGTATCTAAAAGATTATAGAAACTTCAAAATGTGTAAAGGCAATGTCTATCCATAAAATGAGAAGACAATTATTTAATGAGTTTGAATCCTCTTTGGAGGATTTTGTATGTTTCTTTTTTTTTTCATTGTCAAGGCACTAGTATGTCAGTTACAGTTGTTATATTTATTTTATAGACAGGTTCACAGAGGGCCCAGTAAATTTCAACTGCTCAACCAGTATCATAAAACAGCTAAGTTTGAGATTTGAATACAGAATAATAATAGCCTTTTTTATGAAAAAAATATGACTTCTATCTTTTCTTTATACATTGATCTTTTGGAAATGACATTAATTTTTACTTTTAATGGAAAAGTCATAGAAATTTTTTGGAGAAAATCTGATACTATATATAGATTTAATTTGGGGGTCACAAATAAAGGGAAAATAATTCAAAATCAATTTCTATAATGAAAGGGACTTACTAGAATTCAAATAGTGACTCAGCAAACTATAGCAAGGTAATAAATGTGCTTGGTCTAAGGAACAAGAAATTAAAAACTTTAATGGCTTTCTCAAGTTGCAAGAATTTCTCTATGATCCTGTAAATTCTGCCTTCTGACTGTAGACTACTTTCCTATTCAATTTCTAATCTATAACTGCAGATAACTTCAGTTTTAACACTTTATATTATTTCATCCCTACAAGACGGTTTGTTTGCCTTTTTAGATTCTTAGATTCATTTTGTATATTTAAGATTTGGAAGTAAGGGAAGGCAAATCAGATGAGAACTGCTTTGACAGAAAATTATTATTGGTGGTCTATATTTACTTTACACTGAATACTACACTTAAAATAATTATGGTATAGATGCTGGAGCTGTGGTGCAGCGATAGGGTGTTTGCCTTGCATGTGGCTGACCTAGAATGGACCATGGTTCGATCCTCTGGCATTTCGTATAGTCCACCAAGCCAGGAGTAACTCCTGAGCATCACCGGTGTGGCCCAAAACAGCAACAAAAAATATAGTTATGGTGTTTGTCGTCTACCATAGGAGGCAAAACAACAATTGAAAAGGTAGAAAAACCTACTATTGCTATGAATATAGCAGGAGACTTAAGTTGAAAATTTCACATGGTATGTAAAAATTCATAAACTTAGAATATAACTCTAAACTATCTTGAAGAGATTATATCCAGGCTCTTGCACTTTATGTCTGCTATCCACGTAGAATTTAGCACTTTGAAAAGATTTCAGTTCTGTTCATATATTTTATTCACATCCTTTCTGTTATTTATTCTAGGAGTCAGTACTTTCTTTAATCAATAACTTTTAAATTGAATCACCTGCAGACAAGTTACAAAGTTGTTCATGATTGAGTTTCAGGTATACAATGTTTTACCATCTGTCTTTTCACCAGTGCACATTTCTGCTATCAATGTCCTCCCTTTTCCTCCAACTCTCCCCATACCCACAACCTGCCTTTATAGCATTTTTCCTTCTCTATTTTTCCCTCTCTTCTCTTTTTATTCCTTTTAGACACTGTCATTTGTAATATTGTTATGGTATAATCTATATCACTTTATCTCCTTTTAGCACCCAGTTCTTTTCCAGCATGACTATTTCTGACATAGTCAAAGTGGTCCCTTCTCTATCCTAAACATACCGCCCTTTCTTTGTGGAATCTTTCTACCCTAGAAGTTGGCCCTTGTCTCTATTGTCTTTGGATATTATTTTTATAGTATTCCTTTCTTTAATCCCAGAAATAAATGTTCTCACTTTGTGTTTATTCCTCAAAAAGCCAGTTCTCTCTTTTTTTATTTTTATGGTCCGTTTTAATCTGCCAAACTTGTGATGTATTCCTTGAATTCATAACACCTTTTCGTCATACAACTCACATGCTCATATTTTATCTAATGTACTATCTGATGACAATTTTTATTAGTTGTTTTGCCCTATAGTTTGTCTTTTTTTTTTTCCACACCCAGTGACGCGCAGAAGTCTGGCTATGCGCTCAGAAGTCGCTCCTGGCAGGCACGGGGGACCATATGGGGAACCGGGGGATCGAACCGTGGTCTGTCCTAGGTTAGTGCAGGCACCTTACCTCCAGCGCCACCGCTCGGCCCCCTATAGTTTGTCTTTTGACGCCAAAGTATCTGATGAACATAATTGGACTAATTTCCTAAACAGAATAATCCTTCTTTTGTTACTGCTATGACCACAAAACAGTACATAAAGTAGGTGCTTAAAAACTTTTGCTTATTCTTGGGGATAGTTTTTTTTTTTTTGTTTTTTGTTTTTTGTTTTTGGGTCACACCCGGCAGTGGTCAGGGGTTACTCCTGGCTCCATGCTCAGAAATTGCTCCTGGCAGGCACTGGGGACCATATGGGGCACCAGGATTTGAACCGATGACCTTTTGCATGAAAGGTAAATGCCTTACCACCATGTTATCTCCAGGGCCTCATCTTGGGAATAGTTTTAATTACGGTTTCAATTTCCTTGCTTTGATTGGCCTATTTAGGCTATTTACTTTCTCATTCAGTTTTGGGAGATTATATGTTTCATGAAATTTGCCCATTTATTTTAGGTTCAAAGGCTTAACAGAATAAAGTTGTTCAATAACTGCATAAAGAATGCAATGCATTAAATAGAAGTTGTCTAGATTGCTCTTTGCTTCAGTATATAGTGAAGAGAACAGAAATTGAGTGAAGGAGAATAAAGGCAGATCTGAATTAATGGGAGGCAGAACCAAACTAGATGGACTCAAATGCATAGGTATTGTTATAAAGGACAGAACTCAATATCCAAGCCACTGTGTCAACAAAATTGAAATCATGAGACCTAAACAATAACAACCAAATTAAAAAACGTGCCTGTTATAGTAATCATGGACCAGAGTTGGTGTCATGTGGTGGGCTTTGGAAACATTTGTGGAAGGAGGTTGACAATGGTGGTAGGATTGATGCTGAAACATTGTATGTCGAAAACTCTACTATGAATAACTTGGTAAATCACAATGCTTTAAATTATTAAAGTGTTGGTTAATTTGTCTTTATCAAATAACAATAGTGGCAGTCCTACACATGGAGAGTACTTGTAATTTATGGTGGAGAAGACAGTAGGGGACAAAATATTTAATGAATTGTTTTTGTCTAGCTCAAATGGGTCTTTGAAACACTATTTAAATGACATCTTCCCTCTCCAAACATGATAGTTGATCATTGCAAGATAATAATTGCAAGAAAATCAATACTGATTGTTTTTTCACTCCACACTGCTTTTAGATTTGTAAAATAAACACAACTATTGCTATGTTCATCCAATCTGCTATTTGAGGCTTGCCAAAATAACAGTTTTTGAAATATTTTCAGTAATACTATGGGTTGTCAAATTTTATTTTCTTTAGAGTCAAGTGACTATTATACAAGAAAAGGAAAGAATTGAATGTAAGCACTCCAGATTTTCAAAGGGAGCCAAGTTCTTTAGACAGAGGGGAGATAGCAATGGGTTAGTATTGCTCTGTGTGAAAAGGTGAGGTGCCAGAAAACAGTGGAGCCAGCAAAGAGCTCTGTTTGCTTAGTATTTGATGAATGAAAATGCTATTTGTACTTGAGGATGATAGAATTTGAAATGGTTGTAGTCTAGTTTCATAATATCCTTGAGAGCGCTGCTGCAATTTTGGTGTCTTTTTTTCTTTTCATCTTTCATGTCCAGCTGGTATTTTGAGACAAGAGTATGATTATGGAATTGGATTTGAAGAGCAACACTAAATCATTCTCACTTGGTACTTGACCTTCATCCCAAACAGAATAGATTTCATGGGAGAAATCAGGTTGGGGAAGATATAATTTAATTCTGTCATTGGGTCAAGCAGAGAGGTTAAGTTCTTTAAGTTCCTCCTTCTAGGATACTGTCTGGCAAAGTTTAGGAAAAGCAATTTTTAAATACTAGAGTCCTTTGTTCCTGTCTCATATTTATGCATATATACATGCATCCACATTTAAATTAGTTTTTTTTTCTGCTAGAATATCTTACTGCCTCTCTTAGGAAATATTTAGCTTCTCATTTATTCATGAATTAAATTTTAAAATCATACCAGTTTATGCTGACATACCAGATGGCAACAACTTTGTATTTTGAAAACAACAGACTACCATTTCACAGTTTCTTATAAAAATTAATGGATGGGACCGAAGAGATAACATGGAGGTAAGGTGTTTGCCTTTCATGCAGAAGGTCATCGGTTCGAATCCCGGCGTCCCATATGCTCCCTGTGCCTGCCAGGAGCAATTCCTGAGCATGGAGCCAGGAGTAACCCCTGAGAACTGCCGGGTGTGACCCAAAAATCACAAAAAAAAATTAATGGGTATGGTTACTTTCCCCCTTTTACCTCTATTCCTAATAATAAGACAATAAGACAGTAGTAAGATAGTAAATGAAAATTATTGTAGGTTTCTTCTTATATCAGTTTTCTTTGCATTCTAAGTTTCTTAAACTGTAGGTCTAAACTCCATGTGTGCTCATGTAGCTATGAATGTTATAACAATTTTTGTTTCAAAATAATTTATGAGTCTTTCAGTATTTGTTTTGTATACTTATTGAATATTCAGGATTGTGTAAAAATTTGAGGTAAAAGATGATACAGAAAAGTAGGAAAAGTTTAGGGGACTCTATTTCATATAACTTTGGTTGAGTGTATAAGAAACTCCAGATTCATGTCTTGGTTGAAATCTCTCTTCATGTGGATGTTGTTTGAGTTTGCTGTTCTTAGATTCATGGTGTCTACAATATAGCACTGGTGTCTTTATCCCTTGAATGAGAAATTTATTTTTTTGTTTTGTTTTTTTTTGGGGGGCCATACCCTGCAGTGTTCAGGGGTTACTTACTCCCATCTTGCACTTGAAAATTGTTCCTGGCAAGCTCGGGGAACCATATGGGATGTTGGAAATCAAATCAGGGTTTCTCCTAGGTTTGCTATGTGCAAGGTAAATGCCCTACTGCTGTGATATCTCTCTGCCCCCTGAGAAATTTACTTGGTGGGTTGCCTATTTGTGGTTACTAAGGATTCTAGTTAGGAACTATCTGCAGGCATTCTATGTACAGATCCTTCTAATTACTTTCATAAGTATACAGATCTATCAAAGTAATTACGTAGATATATATGGGCATGTTCTCTCGGCATCATAGCTAACTGTTTTTATGTTGCCTTCTCTTACATCCCATTTTCTGACATGTTTGAATTAAGTGTTCTAAATAGTACACAATGTTCCCAAAATATTGGCTTGTAATGTTCTCCTTTTCCCTAATATGTAGTGCCCTTTGTATTTCAATGTGGTGCTCCTTAAAATCTTTGTTTCATGACTCAGAACTCCACATTACATTCTCTTTGCAAGTTTTTAACCATTATCAGTGTGCCAAATTTATCATTCAAAATATCAGTTGATATATTCTGATGTTCTGTGTATTGTTTTAAAATTTAATGACGACTTCTTTTAATTTTGACCTAGTTTACTTAGTGAGAAATAGTGTGAGCAGCTATGATAGGTCTAAAAGTGGAGGTGTAATACTGGGGCTACTTTCCTTTGGGCATAATGCATATGATGGATTTTACTCATTTGGTATTCCTTAATAATATGGTTATTTTAATTTTTGAAGGAATTGACCAGAAAGATCTCCATGGATTCCAGTATATGGTTTTGTAAGAAGAAAAAATTGTTATGAAATAACTGACTGTAGTAGTATTTTGTTACATGGAATTGTGCATAAAGATTTAAAGGGATCATGAAGGCAGATATCAAAGGCAGAGTTCTCCTGTCCAGAACTGCACCATAGGTCCCCTGACCCAGATAAAACTGAGAGGGTCAGAAAAGGCCAGTAATCTCAATGTGCCACATAATAACACAGTTTTTCAGGGCAGGGCCTTGATTATCTGGTCTTTCTCTATGGTACCTGGCACAGTTTCCCAACTGGTAGACACTCTTTAAACATATGTTAAATGAAAAGTCTAGTTCAGAAGTAGAGTGAATAATGCACGTTCTACTGTGCACATAGGACAGCATGGTTCATGACATAGTCCAGGTTAGAAGTTAAATCCTCTCCTCCATTCTGATACTCGTTCCACTTTATCATAATATTATTCAAGCTTGTAACCATCTTTAGACTCCATATCCCCCTTAATATTTTATTTTAGAAATTATAGTATACATAGTGCAACATTCAATATCAGATGCTAACTTCAACCTGCCTGCTATCCATGGTAATGGATTATGCAGTGTCCCAGCACATCTTGAGGAAAGAAACTATTCCAAACATTGTATAGATATTTCTCCCAATCTATTCTACTCTTTGAATTCTGTCACCATACTGACACATATCTATTAAGAACAATTGTATTTTGCATATATATTATATATTTTGTATATATATATTTTGTGTATTTGGGGGATTTCATGTGGTATCACACGCTCATTAGCAGTTTAAAGGCACGAATGGTACAGTCACTCTGAACATGTGTAACAATACTCATCAAAGACTTAATCATTTTATATGATTCACTCATTGCTGAGTATTGGCTATATAGCAGGAACCTTTCTAGGTACTAAAGATAGATCAGTGAGAAAAAATGGGACAAAACTCTCCACCTTTACAAAAACTGTATTTTAGAGAGAAGAGGCAGACAAATACATAAATAAAGAATTATTGTATGTCAGAAACTAAGTGCCGTGGATGAGAATAATGCAGGGAAGAGGAATTGCTAGGAGAAGAGGGATAATGACTTTCAGTGAGGTCAGGGAAGGTCTGCTAGAGAAGTGACATTTGAGCAAAGATCTGAAATAGGTGAGGAAGCGGATGTGTGGAAACTCAGGATGATGATATTAGAATTCACTCTTGCCCTGCCCAAATCTAATATCCCATAATACTTTGGTCTAAAGGTGAGCTCAGAGAAATTTTATCCTCTAATAAGTGCTGGGCATGTTGCACTGAGCAGACATCAAGGAAGATGCTAGAAGATAGTTCAGGGTGTTTCAGGATAGTGGGATACTGTAACTGAGTGTTCAAAGCTCCCTTGAAGGATGAACGCTCTCACTCCTTAGAGTCCCAACTTCATTTGTCTTTCCATAGAGAGATTTAAATTTATGACTTTGATTAATGCTATCTACTATTTTGAAGAAACGCTGAAAGGGTGCAGGAATGGGACCTGAGTTGTTCGTAAATTTCATATATTTTAAACATTTATTTTTATTTATTTAATTTATTATTATTTTTTTTTGGGGGGGGTCCACACCTGGCAGCACACAGGGGTTACTCCTGGAAATATGCTCAGAAATCGCTCCTGGCAGGCTCGGGGGACCATATGGGATGCTGGGATTTGAACCACTGTCCTTCTGCATGCAAGGCAAATGCCCTACCTCCATGCTTCTCTATGGTCCCTCTTTTTTCTTTTTTATAGTTTGTGTCTGGGAATGAAATCCAGGGCTTCATACATGTAAAGCCTGTGCTCTAAAACAGCCACCTCTATGACTCACTTTCCTTGACTCTTTATGACTTGACTCTTTATGGCTCTTGAACTTGATTGATTTTTAAGCCAGTGGCCTGTGCTAAATATAATTCGATGTCCCGAGATTTGAGGGGGTCATGAATCTAAATGACCCATGGAGCAAAATATAATTGCTGACCTGCATATGTCCCAGATGAATCAATTTTAGGAAATGTATAGCCAATGAAGCATATGCTAGAATTCAATGTGAGGCTTCGTAATTCATATAGAATGATTAGGAAATGAAAAGTTCACCTAATCTCTCCTGTTATTGGCTTATTAGTTGGTTAGTCTCTGCCATCAGAGCCCTCTCTTTTTAGGAGACAGTTTTCTAGACATTGAGTGAAAAGAGTGTGTGCCCTTCTAAATTAGATGAATGTTTTCTTTATTTATTTCCCTTATTAGAAGCAAATAGGTTTAAGCTGTTGGTGTGGTTTGGGATTACTAGTGAAAGGGACCATGGGTGACAAGAGCAGAACGAAGCTAAGCTCTTTCATTCAGGGGGGAATGAGTGCACAGACTGGAGAAAAGGGTTTTGTTACAGGTCATTTATGGACAGCCACAGATTAGGGTATACAAATAGCATCTTTAAAGAGACTGGAACGTAAAGGTGAGGAATAGAATAAGAATGAAGTTCTTTGATGAGTTTTTTGATGAGTTCTTCTTATCAACTGGCAAACTGGGTAAGAATGCCACATACCTGATGATTTTAGCTGGCATTTGCTAGGAAATGTTCTAAACTAGGCACAATGTAGTCCAAAGGAAGCCAACAAAATGAAACTGGCCTCAGAAGAAAAGAAAGGCAGGGCAGAGTGGTGTTTTTTGCCTGGCATAGCGTTGCATATATCTGTGAATGGGTTAATTTTACTCTTCCGCATGGTCGTTCAATGAAATCTAAAAACTCGCTCTTACATTAGTGAGCTCACCTTTGATATAGGCCTCTTCTGAGAGCAATCCTTTTTGAGAGGAGGCTCTGATATGTTGTTTAAAGTCAACATCCAGGAGACTCATCTGGGAATTCTGAAGAAAAAGGAAATGCTTCTACAGAGGTGTTTTGAATTTCTTTGAACTGCATATAATCAGCATGAACTTTGCATGCATATTGACTGTACATTAAGAGCATTTTAAAGCAGTAAAGACCTCAAAGGCTTTTGTCCATTATTAGAACAAATAGCAATCTAAAGCAGTATTTTCCCAGACCAAAAAAAGGAGGAATAAAGATAACAAAGTACCCCTATTCCTCTGTGAGAAAATATATTTTTGATTGATATCTATCAAAAACTGTGTTCAGCATTGCATAGTTTAATGGCTAATGAATGTTCATAACAGTTATTTAAAAACATTGGAGATGACACCCCAAGGCACTTTCTTCATCACTTCTTTTATTCTTCCCAGTATTTAGAATATGAAGGCTGAGATGAAAATAATCGCATTTACTCTCTTTGCTTCTTTTACTGAGTCCCTGTCCTCACACCCTGTGGACCAGCAAGACCTTCTATTCTCAGGAATTCTTTGCTTTCATTTTTAGAACAAGGTTAGAACCTTTTTTTTGTTATTGTTGTTAAAAGTAAAAAGAATGTGCCATTCCTTTAGAAGATGGGACCCAGGAGGCAGTAACTGAACCTCTTTTTTTTTTTCTAGAATTATTTCGAGAGGGGGAAGCATATTTTGAAATGCAAGACAACTTTGAGAAAAAAATAAAAATAAATAAAATTGTAATATATGTTGATACACTCCCTTAAATATGCTTTTATTCTTTTTGCATTTAATTTTACATTCATATATTTTGCATCAAAGGTATTTGCTAACAAGGTACCACACAAATGAGATGATTCTACGACTAGCAGACCATGACAGCTTAAATAGTGTCTTGGTTATATGTCTCGCGTATATCTACTCAGCTTTTCATCAGCATAATTTCATATGTAACATGATAAAGAAGTCAGAACATACCATTTCTTATCACTGAATTATGCCATATCTTTAAGATAGAGTAGTGTTTCATAGATTCTGTAAAGTTTTGTGAATATATTTTACTAAACATCATAATAAAGCATATTGAGTCTTTGAATGCATTTCATACTTAGTTTTGTTCTGTTTTGTTTTTGTTTTTGCTTTTTGCTATCTGGAAACCTGAAGAATAGTAAGTGCTAATGTTAATAAACACACTATTTAGAAAGGTGTGCTGTGTTCCTGAAGCCTGCTGGGAGAATCTGCATAGTTTAATCTCCCATCAGCTCATTAGTATCATTCGATTTGTGCAGATTAGAAAACAGATAGAGGGGGCTGGAGCAGTGGTGCAAGCAGTAGGGTTTTTGCCTTGCACACACTAACCTAGGACTAACCGCAGTTTGATCCCCCACCGTCCCATATGGTCCCCCAAGCCAGGAACAATTTCTGAGCCCATAGTCAGAGTAACCCCTGCATATCACTGGTTGTGACCTAAAAAGCAAAAAATATCTAAAGAAAAGAAAATAAAAGAAAACACATAGATAATTTAAATTGAACTTTGAAAAGTTAGTTATCATGATGAAGAAGAAGATCCTCTCCAACTTTGATATCTATCCATTTAATGAATTACATTAATCTCTAGGTGTGGAAGCTGGTCATTAATAGTCTTATAAGCTTCTATGTACACCTCAAGGAGCTCTGGTTAGAAAAGTTTTTATCTTTCATAAGAACAAGTAAAGAATGGTTTGACTTGGCTTATTTATAAAGGTGAAGAGATGCAGATTAGGAAAATAAGTCTTTTTATTCTGCATTAATTCTGGCTTTTGTCTACAATTGCTTCATTCCTTGCAAGGAAGAAATATATTATTTATGCAAATAGTGTGTGGTTATGTCATGGTTGTCATATGCATCTCTCCTGTGTCCTCAGGACTGCAAATCTATTTTAAATGGCAGCAATACCAATGGAATATTTATAAGGAAAATATGTGAGAAATGTTGATCAGAGCTATATGCCCAGTAATTAGTAAAGACCAAGTGAAAAAAATGGAAACATAATGGGTATAAAATGTGGTGTTGGAGTTTACATGTGTGTACAACCTGTTTTTATTTCTTTATAAACTTAAATTTTTATTTAGAACAAAGGACACTGAATTTGACAACTGCACATTTCATCTCCCATTTTTTGAGAGGAGATATAGTAGGTTATTTGGGAGGGTGGAGTAGACAAAAAGTTGGAATAGAGAAGGACTTACCTGATCCTTCCTCACTTCATATCCTCAGTTTTTGAAGCATTGATCAGCTTTTATTGTCCAAAAATCTAGCCTGTCTTGCTTAGTTCTCATATTTGTCAATAAAGGTGATATTCCCAATCCAAAGTATTTAAATCCGTTTATTTGTCACTAGGTTTTCACTAACAATCAAAGATAGTTTTCTTTTCTGCTTAGCAGGTAAGCTCCAAGAAACTCAAATCCTCTTTTCCATATCAAATCAAAACCTTTTTTCCATACTGGTTAGTGACCGATAACCAAGAAATCGGCATACTGCAATAGAAGTCTATCTAGTCAGTAATCCCACTGCCATTTTTGGAGGTGCTTAACGATGTTGCCTTAATTTATTTGGAGTTTCAGAATAGGCTAGAGTTCCAAGTTACCAGATAAGGAGTTTCATCTAAATGTATGGTTATTTCTGATTTTGTCTTTTTCGAACTATGAGTTGTAAGGAAATTTAGAAGCATCTAGTATCTTTGTTATTTATTTGTCAAAGTGGGTCAAAAGGGATTGTGTTTACTAATGGATAGAAAGGATTATTGTTCATTAATTTGCTATTACAAAGAGTTTCCAAAGATTAAATATACACAGATGTTAGTTGATGAAGAGGACTGATACACAGTCAGCTGGATTGGCTGGATTTTCAAAAATCACATGCTCGCTTATCAGGACTTGCATTAGAGACATAGTTAAATCAGAGAGGTGCTGGACTAATGATTTTAAGGAATTTCTAACCAATTCAAAGTTCCTTCATGTTCCAAACAAGATCTAAAATTTCAGGGTGCATGGACATGTCAGGATAAGGATAGGAAACAGGCTCACCTGGTCTCTTCTCATTGCCAAAGACCATTTGTTCAAAATATTCTTTCAACTTTTTCCCAAATGTAGACTTTGAAACTAATTCAGTGACCCAGAGGGCTTAATTTGGTATGTTGTCTTAGTGACAGGGAAGAAATAGAACTACTGTGACTCTCATAGCCAGAGTTCTAGGTATATTTTTAAAAAATGTATATTTAAAATTTTTTAGCTCTGTAACTTATAGTACCCTTACTAATAAAATCTTATGGGTACAGTGTTCTAAAATCACACCCTCCAGAATATCCACTTCCCTCTTTCACACAATACCTCCTTCTAAATTCACTAATTGTGCCTCTGATTCATGATATTCTTTCTCTGCAGAATCTTCTTTGGTACACAGAAGGAAATATGCTCCTCTTATTTTATATGTCAGAAATAAAGTTAAAATTGATAGATTTCCTATACAAGGGAATTTCTAGCAAAATGTTTGCAAGTATTATTTCTTCTTTTCCAAAGCAAGTTTGAAAATACCCTTTTTTTTAATAGGGAGGGATGAGAACATCATGATCTTTAGCCTTCCTTATTTAGCATGAGGATTATCAGATTATATTTTTCTTTGTTCCTGTAGGGAGGAGTAAAGCTATAACACGAATAATTATTATGGGATTTCATCTCCCACGGGTACTGGAGGAGAATGGCGTTTGTGGAAGAGCTTACCCTTGAAAGAAATGAGGGGAAAGCTAGCCTGATGGGAAAAGAGATGAATAGATCCAGACAGGTAGAAGCAAAACTGCAGCCAGAGTCTGAGAGACCCACTGGGATTGTGCCTGAAGCACCTTTTCATGCTTTAAGGCACTGTGACCTCTCCTTCCAGTGTTTTACATTCTCTTACAAGCAGAGAATCCCCAGAAAGCTCATCAGAATATAACTTAAATAAGTAAGGTTCATGCAATGTCTTTGAGCTCTCTGTGTCTGCTGTTCATTGGCTTTTCTGCTTGCTTTACATTTGCCCTACTTGATTGTCTTGTATTCTAGGCATGGAATGAAATGCAAATTTTTATAGTGGGCCTATTCTATCTATAGCTGAGTTTTCAGGATGGCATGCCATTTGGAAAATTTTTACTGAGTCATAGTAAAGGGAGGGTGGGGGGGAAAGAAAGGGACTGTGTTGGAAAGTATTAGCCTTGTTTTGATGACATTGTAAAGATGAATGTTCACCATTGGGCATCTTTGTCAGCTAAGAATTCAGCATATCTTCAGAAGATGAATGGACCAGAAAGACTGGTTAATACATTATCTTTGTTTTGCTGATAGCTAGCAAGGGAGAAATGTTGCAGCAGCCAATAGGCTGTTCTGTTCTCATTTTTATGTTCATGCAAAGTATCCAATATGTGGAACACTAAAAATGTCTGGTGGTACTTCAGTTCCTGGAGGAAACTAAAAATAGAATGGAGAAAATGAAAGAAACATAGCCCAGAATATTCTAGCCCCATCCCCTCATTTCTGAATTTGTCAGATATCTTTTTTTTCCTGGCACACTAATGACAAAATGATTCATAATGTCTTGGTCCTTGCCCTTGGGTGGGGTTCTCTGGAGGCTGGAAAGAATATGTCTAGGGTTTCATTTCTGTAGCTTTCTCACATATGATGGCCTCAAGTGGGTGTTTAACGATTTACAACAGGGTATTTATTCATGAGAACAGGGCTTTGAACTATGAATATTTATTACTGGTTAAATGGAAAGGTTGGGTTCTTTCAGCTAAATTTTCTTTTATTTTGGGAACTATGGGAGATGCATACTGACATGCTGCAACCACAGTAACTATCATTAGCTTATTGGGTTGGGAAACAGTTTAAAATTTTGAGAAAATATTTTGGAATAGATTAAAGTATTAGGTTCATTCATAGCAGTCATCTCATATTCTAGGAAATACTATAGCTCCAAATCAAGAAGAGAAAGCTTATCAGTTAGTAATGTTTTGAAAGTAATGGTAAAACAAGTTTTTAAACTAGCGTTGGCAGAAGAGATTGATTGTTCTTATAACTTTCAACAGGCAAACGTAAGGCAAAACTGCCTAGTATTTAATCAGAAAAGCACAGTATCATTAGGACACAGAAAAGAGTGCTGATGATTTTTTTGGCTCTTCTCTTTAGTTTGATGGCATTATTCAGGGTCTGACTTACTTCGAGCAGCTAAAGGCTGCAGCAATTCCAGGATACTGTCCACAACATGGACCTATCCAGTCAAAGGCCTATGAGTTTTTTCCTTTGAGTCTTAGAAAAAGTCTCAAATTCATTTATATATTTGATTGGATTAAGTAGATCAGACTCTTTTCTTTTAATTTAAGAATACCATCACTGAACTCTCGCATTTTTTATATCGTTATTTAAGCATCATGATTACACACATGATTGTGGTTGCATTTCAGTCATAAAAAGAACACCTCTCTTCACCAGTGCAACATTCCCAACACTAATGCCCCTCATTTCCCTCCGCTCCCACCCCTGCCTCTATGCAAGACAGGCATTCTATTTCTCTCATTGAAAAATTATACAATTTTTGAAGCTAGGTAGGATAACCTTACCAAACATTTTTGCATCTTTAAAAGTGGTAAAAGTAGGAGTTAAAGATATATTGCTTGCATGATATATTGCTTGTCATGATAGTTGTCAGTGTAGTTATTTCTCTGTTTATTTTTCTTTTATTTCTTAAAATCCATAGATGAGTGGAACTATTAATGTCTCACATTTGGAGATGCACATGAAATCATCATTATCTATATCATTGCATATATAACATATATCATTATACCATATCACTGCAGCTATAAATGGGAAATTTGAACACAGGCAAAATGGCTGATTTGGATGCATCTGACAAGTAACCATATAGAACACTGATATTTAAGGTCTTAGCAATTTCCTAGGTCTAAGATAGAGGACTTCAAGTATCCATCCTTCTCATCAGTTCTTGTTGGGCCTGATTTCTGACGATTGCTAGTACATTACTCAGTTGTCCTAGAAGTGAGAAAAGTCAAATCCTTATCATTTTTAATTTTTTTGAGGGAAGGGTGTGTATTGAAATTTCCCAGGTCTTACTTCTTTTCTGCTCAGGAATTACCATGCCATCTGTGCCAACTGTATTGCTGGGGGTTTAACTATTTGCCTACATGTAAGGCAAGTTTCTTACAGTCGTTGCTATTCTCTATCTCCCAATTTTTTTATTTTATTTTATTTTTAAAAAATATTTTGGGTTTTACACCTGCTGGTGCTCAGAGCCTACTATTACTGGCTTTGTACTCTCAGGCATCAGTCCAGGCAGGCTGAGGGGACCATTTGGGGAGCTGGGGATTGAACTCAGGTTAGCCACCTGCAAGGCAAGCACCTTATACATTATATTGTTGCTCTTGTCCTCCAAATCCTTTCTTTTCTTTAAATCCTTCTCAATTGTTTTTTAACTTAAATCTTATTACAATTTAATTTCTTATTTTTTTAAATAGTCACCGAGAAAAAGAACAATGAGCTTAAATGTTTTATATTATACCTTTAAATCTATTTTAATGTTTTATGATCACTTTTATTAGCTTTGCTTCTGGACATATCATCCATTCTTCATGGAAAAGTCAATGACCCTTGTGTTCTGTGGTTTCCATCTTACTAATTTTAAATACTTTAACTGACTTGTCTGAGATCATAAACTAAATGATAGGACAGGAGTTGTACTAAATTATAGTCGTGAAGTTGTAGGAGCTGGAAAGTCTGGAGCCTGTTTTTGCAAATAAAGTTTACTCAGTTACATTCTTTTATATCGAAAATGTCTGCTAGTACTTTCATCACTAACATTGCATGGCTGAGTGGCTGTGGCAGGCACTATTTGGGTTGAAAGATCTATATGTTTACTAAGGAACTTTTTAGTTCCTTAAAAAATTAAGGATTAAATAAGCTACATTTTTCCCTTTTAAATATTATAAAATACATTGAGGCTGGAGAAAGTACAATGAGTAAGTGACCCTGGTCTGACTTGTGCTTTACATGTATGATGCCAGGGGGTAGAATTTAGGCCATACTCAGCATTTCTCAGTACTTTCTCTTGACTCTATGCTCAGGATTCACTTCTGTGGTGCTTGGAGAGCACATATGATGTGGGATATTGAAACAGAGCTAGCCATATGCAAGGTTTATGCTTTAATAAAGAGTTTGTATGCAAGTTTGCAAGCTCTTTACTTTCTACTATTTTTCTGGCCCCATTATGTTAATTTAAAATCCTCTATGATTTATAGATATGCATCACTTTTTATGTTACTGATATAATAGGGAAATTACTTATATGCAAAAATATTCAGCCTAAACATGTCAAATAAAATGAAGCAGAGGGGAAATTCTGCAGTATAAATGTCATTTCCTCCGTGATGGTTTTACCTAAATGACTATTGCAAAATTGGAGGTTTTTGTTAGTGATTTCTGTTGTGATTTTCTTTGTGGAAATAAACCAATCCTAGGACTCCAATTTTCTTAGCAATAAGATATTAAATAGTCCATAATTGCACAGAACCAGGAAATATAATTGAAAAATTATATTTTCAATCCTAGATAGGATAACCTTCCCAAACATTTTTGCATCATTAAAAGTGGTAAGAGTAGGAGTTAAAAGATATATCGCTTGCATGCAGCTGACCTAGGTTCAATCCCTTGTACCTATTTTGGTTTCCAGGGCACTGCCAGTGATCCCTGAACATAGCCAGAAATACCCTGAACGCAGCAGGAGTTGTCTCTGAGTGCAAAGCTAGGAATAAACCTTGAGCAGGTCAGGTGTGGCCCAAAACAAAAACAAACCATATAACTAGAAAGAAATTGTAAAAATATTGGAGGTAGAAAAATCTGAAAAAAAAAAAAAACACAACTCCTGGTCTTTATTCTTTGCACAGGAAAAAGAGTCACAGAAAGGAAGTTTTACTCTATCCAGGTAGGGGCAATCATTTATTTCCTACACACTGGTGTGTCCCAGACATATTGTGATTAAGAGGGGATGAAAACCCAAATAAACTCAGCAATTTTCCCATTGGGGAAAACTCACCTAACTGAATATATAATTCGATCATCTGAGAATGTAACAATAATGGCTGTCCCTTGGAGTTATGTAGCCAGTGAGACCATCCCTGCTTTTCCCTTCCCCAAAGTCAAACACACGGTACTCAATGGAACTATTGGGCCATTGAGCTATTGGGCCTCAGTAAATGTAAGCTTCCCCTTCCACCATCATATCTACAACAGTCAACCACTTGCCCCTTTTTTCTTGTATTTATTTTTCCTTGTCTACTGTTCCTGTCAATTTATTAAAATATTGAAGGCTTTTTTTTCTTTTTTTCTTTTTGGGCCACACCTGGTTATGCTTAATGGTTCCACCCAGATATGTGCTCAGAAATAGCTCATGGCTTAGGGGACCATATGGGATGCCGGGGGATTGAAACACGAACCGTCCTAGGTTAACACATGCAAGGCAGATGCCCTGCCACTTGTGCCACCTCTCCGGCCCCTAAAATATTGAAATTTTACATATTGTAACAAAGATATTGCCTTCATCTATTTCACCTTGTCCTGGTGGCTCATCTCACACTGCTATCCTTCCTCAGTTTAATCTGATTTCAAGTCTTCTGAAACTGTTTTAGCGGAGGGTCCAGATACATCTGTGGGACTATATGTATTGATCTCAACTTAAAGGAACATAAATTTTCTTACTTACAATAACATTTTAACAAAACCCTTGGAGGGTATAACAATACCCCTTTTAATTTTGGGAAGTACATTATTCTATTTTACTTCTATTTTCATTTCATTTCTGCAATTTCTTCCTAAATTAGATTTTGTTCCTTAATTATTCCATGTATAGTGTGTGTATGTATTTGTATAGATGTGTTCTAGGTGATTAAAAAGAAGAATGTCATATGGGATGCATGCTTCTCATTGTTAGACTGGATGATTATTTGCAAGTCAAGGGAGAAGACAAAAACAGTTGAGGTGGTAAGATTTCATTTGGAGACAGCATGGAATCAGGATTTGTTTAATATAGATAAAAATGATAGAGTTGTTTATAGAAACATATACAGGTTTATATATATATACATATTCTTGTTCTATCAGTTAAAGGGGAATAAAAAATTATATCTGGTGATAGGAGAGACAGTATAAGGTAACCTAACTTTGATCCTCTCTGACACATAGTTCCCAGAGCAACACTAGCAGTGATCTTGAGAAAAGAATCAGGAGTAATCCCTGAACATATCTGGATAAGGTCCAATTATATATAATCTATATTTATATGATTTATTATATACTATTATATTATAATATAATAATATATAAATATTATCTATAAATGATGAAATGAAAACATATGCTTATATAATATATATTATATATACAATATATACATATATAGAAAGAGATAGAGAACTGAAGAGAGAAAATAAAGAATAAATAATATCCCAGTAACATAATCCAACAACAGCAAGATTCAGAGCTCCTTGGAATAGAAAAAATTTGATTTTTTTGTTGTGGTAGAAAGTAAGCAGTTCTTCCAAAAGGAAATCTAAAAAAACTACAATAATAAGAACAATTAAAGAGAAAAGAAACCACCTGTAAGAACTTCCAATAGCAAAAGTTGGAACAATTTGAACAAGAACATATAAACATATTCTATTTTAAGAAGCTATAAAATAAGTTTAAACTAGAATAATTATATCATTTAATAACAAGTAAATGGGAGATATCAATAGATAAGTCACCCATTATATATCCTGTCTTCTCACAGATGGAACATAACTTTCCAGTAGCTAGTGTGGGCTGCATGAATTAATTCTATAAAAGAAAATGTTTTTGTACAATAGGGGTATGTGTAAAGGAATTCACAGTGGAGAAATGTGGAAACACTGGATATCAAAGTTAATATCAGCAGTAAATCATGCTGATAATGTTTCTAAGGTAAGATAAAATCAAAATGTTTTTTTTCTAATTCTCTGATCTTCCTTCCCAATATAATCAGGAGGAAATGATAAAATCCTAGCCAAGGGATACTCTACAAAATACCTGACTAATGCTCCTCAAATCTGTCAAAGCTATCAAAATACAGAATGGTGAGAAGCTGACAGGTGTGAGTTGCCTAAGGAGACAGGACTTGAAAAATGTAACATGGTATTCTGAATAAAATCCTGGACAGGAAAAAGTATTTGGTGAAACTAAGGAAATCTTAATGAAGTGTCGGCAAATTGGCATTTTTAATGGCATCCATTTTCCAAAGCTCTCATCTCCTTCCAGCTCTCATTCCTAAAGCTCTCATCTCATATCACATGGCTTGTAATACATATCAGAGGTACTAGAACATTATATGAATGAAAAAGTGGAGAAAGAATTACGTCGAAGAGTGGTATGGGAGAGCTTAGATTTTAAATTGTACTGCTAGATTCAGGTAAAGACATTATTTAAACCAGTGGTCTTTAACCATCTGCCCACAACCCAATGTCATTCTGCATGAGTAGAAAGGACCTATGGTCCACAACCTTACTTATACTTATAATTATAATTCATTGATTGATATGCAGAACAGGTGCTAATCCATGGTGCAAAAATTATTGATGTAAATTATGTAATGTATGCGATTGTGAAGTATTTAATTATGGACAGCTTTTCACTGGAGAACCTTGAAATATGTATATGTATATGTACATAGACACATATATATTATCATTGAAATTGCTCATCCAGACACCCATGGAAAAAATATTATCAACTGGAACAGTGTTCTTTAACTTTTTTACACCAGAGGGCTGACAACTATTGGCATTCCATTTCATAACAATTTGATGTTTAGATATTTTCAACCTTTCTGAGCCTATAGACCATTAGCAGTTCATGAACCATTCACTGTACTAAATAAAATACAGTTATCCTATACAGTTTCTTGGAATTTCATCCCACAGTTTTCACTCATTTCCACAATTTTGTAGCTTAGCACTGTTTTCCTCGCTGTCATTTTCATCATTCGGTATACAATTAGAAGATTTTTGTCACTTTGATATTCCATTATGCGATCTCATAACTTCCTAAATTATTTTTAAACATATCTATACATTAAGATAATTTTGTGTTGTAAATTTTTATGATGGGCTTGTACATATGTGTAGTGGCATGTTTTCAGATGATATCATACAGAATAGATTTACCACTGTAAAAATTCCTCTGTGGGTTTTCCTTTTTGTTCCAGCCTCCTGGAATTCATTGATCTTTCTACTGTTGCTAATACTTTTTATTTTTTAGGAATTTAATATTATTTGAATCAATGTCTATTTTAGGCCTTTCTAACTTTAATTTTTGTCAATGTTACACACTTCAGATTTAGCTATATCATTTTTAGGGGGGGTCACACCCAGTGACGCTGTGGGATTACTCTTGGCTCTGTGCTCAGAAATCACCCCTGGCTTGGGGGACCCTATGAAAGCCTGGGGTCTGTCTTGGGTTAGCTGTGTGCAAGGCAAATGCCCTACCACTTCATAATCACTCTGACCCCAAGATTTATCTATATATTTTTGTTTAGGGTAACTTTTATTATTTTATAACACATTTTATGAGACACTGATTATTTATCCATTTACCTATTAATCTAGACCCTGATGGCATTTTGCCTTTATAGTTTTTGAATAAAACTGCAAAAATACATTTATGAGCAGGTTTTTGTGTTGTCATAATTTTTTTGTATACGTTCAGTCAGGACTACATTTTTTGCATGGTAAGTTTACATTTGAATTTATAAGGGATTGAAAAACTGTCTTACACAGTGTGTATACTATTGTATATTCCCATCAGCCTTGAAAGTGCATGTCATTCTACATTTTCACCAATAATTGGCATTTCCTGGATTTTAGTCATTCAAGTAGGTGTGTAATAATACTGTATTATTTTGTCTTTAGCACTGACATACAATGTTGAACAACTTCAATGTGTTCATTTTCTTTTCTACTTTAGTGAAGGGTCATTCAAATATTTTGTCCATTTTTAAAAACTGTGCTGTTTCTATTGTATTGTTAAACTTAAGAATGTTTTGTATATTTTTGGTCCTTTATCACACTTTATTTTACAAATCTCACATTTCATAACTTTTCATTCTCCTAGCAATGTCATTCACAAGATATGGAACTATTCGATTTTATAAGACCTAATTTATTACATTTTTTCTTTCATGGATGATGCTTTTATGTCTTCCTATTGAAGTTTTATACTTTTGCAATTTAGATCTCTAATTCATTTTGACCAAGTTTTATGAATTATAGAATAGATATCTAGTTTTATTTTATGCATATTGTGATCACCTTATCCTAACATTTGTTGAAAAGACTCACCGTTCTTATCAAACTGAATTGCTTTACATACAGTCTTGAAAATAAGTTAACTAGATAGTGCAAGTTTAATTCTGGGCAATCTCTTCGTTGTTTGACCTATGTGTTTCTAGTTTTTCCTCCCTAATACCAAGCTGTCTTGATAATTATATTAATGTAGGAAATTGTGAAATTGAATCATGTGAGACAGGTTTTTATGTTTTAAAGGATGTTCCTCTTTTAATTGTTATTTTATTTATAATATTGTTACTGATAAGGTTTTATTCACACATTGTTCCAACACTTCACCCTCCACCAGAGTACCTGCTTCATTGTTTCATTTTCTTCCTATACCCCTTGATACCCACCCAGAAAAGTAAACTCAGTTAGTAGACCAATTCCTATTAATATGAAAATTTTATAGGAAGCATATCACTTTAAAAATGCACTATCAGTAAAATTTTAGTAACAGACAACATGGAAAAATGCTCAAATGATATACATTTTTTATAAAATAAATACATTCAGGTAAGCAACGCCCAAGTCGAGACTATGTCCAATATTTTCAGAGCTTTCTACTACATTTTCCAGCATAGAAAGAAAAGA
>PVKC010011686.1:0-24442 GCA_004027635.1 Crocidura indochinensis | reverse complement strand
ATAGTAATAAGGAAGAAATGGACATTAAGAAAACAACCCCATTCACAATAGTGCCACACAAACTCAAATATCTTGGAATCAACTTGACTAAAAATGTGAAGGACCTATACAAAGAAAACTATAAAACTCTGCTCCAGGAAATAAGAGAGGATACGTGGAAATGGAAACACATACCCTGCTCATGGATTGACAGGATTAACATCATCAAAATGGCAGTACTACCCAAGGCATTATACAGATTTAATGCAATCCCTCTAAAGATACCCACGACATTCTTCAAAGAAGTGGATCAGGCACTTCTGAAATTTATGTGGAACAATAAATACCCTAGAATAGCGAAAGCAATCATTGGGGAAAAGAACATAGGAGGAATTACTTTCCCCAATTTTAAACTTTACTACAAAGCAATAGTTATCAAAACAGCATGGTATTGGAATAAGGACAGGCCCTCAGATCAGTGGAATAGGCTTGAATACTCAGAAAATGTTCCCCAGACCTACAGTCACCGAATTTTTGATAAAGGAGCAAGAAATACTAAACAGAGCAAAGAAAGTCTCTTCAACAAGTGGTGTTGGAACAACTGGCTAGTCACTTGCAAAAAATTGAACTTAGACCCCCAGCTAACATCATGTAGGAAGATAAAATCCAAATGGATGAAAGACCTTGACATCAGACCTGAAACCATAAAATACATAGCACAACACGTAGGCAAAACACTCCAGGACATCGAGACTACAGGCATATTCAAGGAGGAAAATGCACTCTCCAAACAGGTGAAAGCAGAGATTAACAGATGGGAATATATTAAGCTGAGAAGCTTCTGCACCTCAAAGGAAATAGTGTCCAAGATACAAGAGCCACCCACTGAGTGGGAGAAACTATTCACCCAATACCCATCAGGTAAGGGGCTAATCTCCACAATATACAAGGCACTGACAGAACTCTACAAGAAAAAAACATCTAATCCCATCAAAAAATGGGGAGAATAAATGGACAGAAAGTTTGACAAAGAAGAAATACAAATGACCAAAAGACACATGAAAAAAATGCTCCACATCACTAATCATCAGGGAGATGCAAACCAAAACAACCACCTCACACCACAGAGAATGGCACACATCACAAAGAACAAGAACAAACAGTGTTGGCGGGGATGTGGAGAGAAAGGAACTCTTATCCACTGCTGGTGGGAATGCCGTGGAGTTCAACCTTTATGGAAAGTGATATGGAGATTCCTCCAGAAACTGGAAATCGAGCTCCCATACGATCCAGCTATACTACTCCTAGGAATATACCCTAGGAACACAAAACTCCAACGCAAAACCCCTTCCTTACACCTATATTCATTGCAGCACTATTTACCATAACAAGACTCTGGAAATAACCAAGATGCCCTTCAACAGACGAATGGCTAAACAAACTGTGGTACATATACACAATGGAATACCATGCAGCTGTCAGGAGAGATGAAGTCATGAAATTTTCCTACACATGGATGTACATGGAATCTATCATTCTGAGTGAAATAACCCAGAGCGAGAGAGTAAAACACAGAATGGTATCACTCATCTATGGGTTTTAAGAAAAATGAAAGACATTCTTGCAATAATAAAAATTTTCAGACACAAAAGAGAAAAGAGATGGAAGTTCCAGCTCACCTCAGGAAGCTCACCACAGAGAGTGATAAGTTTAGTTAGAGAAATAACTGCCTTTTGAACTGTCCTAAAATTGAGAACGTATGAGGGAAATGGAGAGCCTGTCTAGATTACAGGCAGGGGGTGGGTGGGGAGGAGGGAGATTTGGGACAATGGTGATGGGAACGTTGCACTGGTGATGGGTGGTGTTCTTTGCATGACTGAAACCCAAACACAATCATGTATGTAATCAAGGTGTTTAAATAAAATATATAAAAAAATTAAAGTCCATCCTTTTCACCCTCATTAAGAAAAAATAAAATGAATGTGATTTATTATCAGTAAATGGTTGACTTATATATTTACTTTATATGTCTGGGGTCATGTGAAAATTGCTCATTGAAAAGAGGTTTCAAGAAAATTATTTCAGAAGTTCTATAATATACTGTGCATGTTTCTTTTTTGAGAACTATAGAAGAGATCATTTTTAATTTTCAACAAGTAGCATTTTTGGAGGCTACTTTTCATTTTTGTTAAATTTTAAATCATTCTATATTATAGTTGACTATTCATTATTTTTTAGCACCAGATATTCTATGTAATATTTATATTCCACCTACTTTTCAGGAGCACAAGGTCTATAGAACTGACTTGAATACAAACTTTGCATGACTATATTTTATTTTTCTATTTATAATATGCCCTAATTTCTTTATTTTTGTCCCATTGTTTATAATTCTGTAACTTGACTCAAATAAATAAGGGTGAGTCTAGGTAGGTTACATAAATTTATCCTCATTTGACTTTTTGCTTTAATCTTCTAGAAAAATTATGTAGGACTAACATTTTCATGTAATAAGGTGAAGAGAATTCAGGCAATTTGATATATGAAAATATTACTACTCTGATTCTAATCCCACATAAACCTGTCACCAGGAGCATTATAATTTATTTCTTCCAACTAAGATTCTTCTCTGTGATAATGCTGTTAGTATTATAAAAGCAAAACAACAAAATCCAAAGTGGACATGAAAGCATCTTACCTTCATTAAATTAGACAAGGATAGTGGGACAGCTCTAATAATTGTTCTTAACCAAAAATGTTGTTCTTTTGAAGGGAAAAGTTAGCACTATTTCAATGTAATATTTGTATCAAAATTGGTGGAATGAAAAGGAGGTTGGGCATGGGGAGATTTGCTATTGGGGGTCAAGGGAAGTTCTTGAATAAGAGTTGAGGATAAAGGGTAAGTATGGTAGGGGTCTAGAAGGAAATTCTCCTTGAAGTAAGAACAGATAGGATGTAAGCCTTGTAATAAGCACATAGTCAACTGTTGGAGCAAGAGTTATTGGAAGTAAGGGAGGAAGGAGGAAATAGTTCTCTTGGCATCTAATGGGTAGATGACAAGAATGCTGCTAGACGTCCTACAATTCATAAGAGAATTAGCCAGCCAAATTGCAAATGGTTGGGAAATTCTGCAGTACAACTCTGTACTCTAACATATATTTGGCTCTACACTGATTTATTCTGTGTATTACTTAAAGTTTTTTTTTTCAAAAGCCTCATTTTTCATCAAAAATTTCATTTCAAACTTCATTCTCATTATCTCACAAGATCATGTTTCTCTAACAACTGCTGCTTTTATTAGTTGTATTAGTCTTCTTAGGCTGCTATAACAAAAACCATAGACTGGGTCATTTAAACAATGACCATGGGGGAAATATACTTTATATAAAAATTAGGAGGTATAAAAATTTGAATATATTTTAAATTATAAAATTTTGGGGATAGTATTTTAATACTATGAAATATAGATTGGTTTACTATGAAAGTTTTGGAAGGCACACTCAATGGTACTCAGAAGTTATTCCTGACTGTTCTCAGGGATCACTTCTGTCATTACATGCGGCTCCAGATATGGCTACATGCAAGAACTTCACCCTTTTCACCATTTCCCTAGTTCTTGCAATATATTTTACATCTGTGCGACCTTGATACTATAACTGTTATGTTCCATGAAAACTTGTCACCAAAGTTACAGGAAAAGCATAGTTCAATTCTATTTTTATATTTACCTAATATCAAGATACTCTACATTTCTATCATCTGTAATTTCCAGTCATTTCTCTACATTGCAGAAGTTTTTATTTTCAACATCTCTAATTATGATGTGTCATTTTATATGTCAGCTTGACTAGGCCATGGTTCAAATGTATTTGATCAAATAATAAGTTTTTATAAATATAAATTCATATATGCAATGACATTTATATCAGCAGGCTTTGAGCAAAGCAAATCATTCTCACTAATGTGGGTTTTCTACAAAAAGTTTTAATATCACAGAAATTTGATAGATTTTCATAGGAAATGATTGACTCTGAGTAAGAAGGTATTAAATGCTGTTGGATTACCTTTGGCTTTTAATGACAACTTTTCTCTGGATCTTTAGCTTCTGGCCTGTTCCTACAATCCTACAATATTGTGACTAGTTAAATTAAAATAAAATAAATTATTATATATATTTATACTTGATATTGATTCTGTTTCTCTGGACAATTTTAAGAAAAAATAATTTAAATTCAAAAATTAAAAAGCAAGGGGCCAGAGTGATAGCACAGCAGTAGGGCACTTACCTTGAATGTGATTGACCCAGGACAGAGCTGAGTTTGATCCTGGTATCCCATATGGTCCCTAAGCCAGGACTGATTTCTAAGCGCATAACCAGGAGTAACCCCTGAGTGTCACTGGGTGTGGCCCAAATACTAAAAGCAAACAAACAAAAAAAAACAAAGCAAAACAAAAAATTAAACTAGTATAATAGGACATTATTTAAGCAATCTGGATCAGAGGCAGAAAGACAAATACCAGATGAGCTCATTTATCTATATAGTGATATATATCACATGTGATATATATACCCACACATAAACATATACAGATATGATATATGTACATGTGTGTGTTCATAGTGATATGCTAGATAGATAAATGAAACAAGAGAATAGACAGTATTAAATGATGGCAAATACTTGGTCTTTGATCACAAACATGTCTTATATTAACAAACAGTGGGGAAAGGGAGAAGAAAGAGGCAGATGAAATAACATAAAGAGTCTTGGACACTTTGGTGGTGGGGAAGATGCAGTAACTTTATACAACATAAGCATCGAATTTATTATAACCTTGTTAACTAAATTATAATTTAAAAATTAAGTAAATTTTAGGTAATTTAAGTAATTTTATTTATTTATTTATATATGTATATATTTATTTATTTTGGTTTTTGGGTCACACCCAGCAGTGCTCAGGGGTTATTCCTGGCTCTATGTGCAGAAATTGCTCCTGGCAGGCTTGAGGGACATACAGGATGACGAGATTTGCACCGCCATCCTTCTGCATGCAAGGCCAATGCTTTACCCTCATGCTATCTCTCCGGCCCCAATTTTAAGTAAATTTATTAGATCTAATACTATATTCTCCGTAATTATCAGATTAATGCTAATGAAAATTTACTTGCCAAAAATGTTTTCATTCCAATTTGAAGAATAATATCTCAATTTTATCTCAGTTTCATTATACACTTTTTCTCAATACCTTTATATTCACCATGAAAAGATTTTAACATTGTTTCCACGTAGAACATTCTTCCACTACATATTTATACAACTTTTGACAATTTATCACTGTTTACTAGAAATGCTACATAATGTTTGTCCTCAGTATAAAGTTCTAAAGCAAGCCAAAAGGTAGAAAAAAATTATTTCAAAGGTTGGCTGGAGGAAAATCATGTTGAAAATCATTCATTGTTCTAAACATAATGACTTTTATTAATGCTTGATCTATGTCCTCCTTTCATTTCCTTTAGTTTTGGTCCAAGATGTCTTCTCTCTCAGTAACAAATTTATGCCTCAAATTGAAGAAATAATTATTCAACACATACAGAACTTGTAGTTTAAACAACTCAAGGAGAATAATACTGACACTCTATTTAGTTCCATTGCACTCTGTTGTGATTTCTTATACCTCTGAATTGTCCGCCCACCATTTCTGGAAATAATAAAAACCATATTTTCAAAAATTTTACATAACTAGTCCAAATATTGCAGCCTATTTACCTAGATAGGTCACGTATACAACGTTTGTTTCATAAGCTTCAGAAAATGATTTATGACTAAGAAGAGTGTATTTTTATTCATATAAACTTTGATATCTTTAAAATTAGTTTTTAAAATGCAATTAGCCATTTGTATAATTCATACAATTTTATAATCTCAGGGCAATATTTAACTTACACTGTAAGTAACTAGATCATTAAAGTTACATAAAAACTATAAAATAAGATTTTATACAATTTACATTAATTCATAGATGTCTATTGTATAAAATTAAAATACAAATGTTACGATAATGTAACTTATATGAATAATACAAATATTTCAAGTGCATTGGTTGATAGATTTGGGCAACTCTTAAATTTTATTATCATCACTGAAATTAAAACAATATTCTTTCTTTTCTAAAAAACTCACATTATTAAATTTCTCATTATATTAACTTGTGGTATAGCATTACTTAAATTTTTTAATGTATAATTGGGCCAAGCCATAGGACAGTTGGTAGGGCATTTGCCTTGGGATGAGGACAACCAGTGATCTAATAGCAGCACCACATAAGTGCCCTGGACGCTCTCGAGGAATGGTCCCTGGATCTACATAGACCCAGGAATAAACCCTGAGTCCTTCTGAGTGTGGCGTCAAAACACGCCCTCCAAAATTAATGGAAAATCAATATAATTCACAAACTATGTTAAGTTCCACTATATTTCTTTGAAGCTATGTCTTTTCAATTTCTCTACTTGTCTCCTCGAAGTTACACATTTCTTATAAAAATCTGGTGTACTGGTTCTTTGTATGTTTTAGAGAGATATCCCCTACTTTCACTTGCTGACATAATTCCTTTTACTGTGACAGATGATCTGCTTAGCTTTCTCTTTCAACTTCCTGAACTTCCTGATTGCTTGAGAAGCCTCAAGCCCTGGATGTAAAACTCAGTTAACCAGGTCAAGAGATTTTATTTTCAGAGGTTAGTAATGTGGGCAAAGCTCTTTCCTCCTATCCTGAGTCCAGGTTTGATCAGCTTTTCCAGGAGTGATCCCTGAACAAGAGCCAAGTATAAGCCCTGAGCACAGGGCTTAAACAACGTAAGGTACCTCAACAACAACCAAACAAAATATTTAAAACAAACAAAAAACCCAACCTAACACCAATCAAAAGAAAAACAAACAAGCAACCCTCCAAATGGAAGAATCTGACCTTTAGTTTTGAAAATTACAGATGGGGTTGGTGTGGCCAGCTAGAAAACAGATATCAACAGCTTACTCATCATGGTGGTCTTATTGCTTTTCCCCATATTTTTACATGGTTCTCAGTTCCCCAGTCTTTTTCTTTGTGAAGGAAAAGGGGAGAAATTTACATCTAGTCTGTGCCTTCAAATTTCCTCTGGACTTGGCACAGTTCTCTCATACTCAGAGTTGTGCTTTATCCTTCAGGTCAAATGACATTAGGGGTTAATCATGGGTCAAATGAATCTTCTGGGATCTAACTAAGACTCTCCTAAATCTTCCTATAGTTCTGTGCTGTGGCATTCTCATCCTGCTGCAGGCCTTGGCAATCTAGTCTTGGTTTATCTGTGAGGCAATGGTAGGATTTCTGGAAGGGCAGCCCTTTGTACCCTTCAACCTGTCTTCGCTTCTTCTGGGGGTATTCCTGAGGGTGGAGAGAAGGAAACAGAACCTTAACAATTTGGTTGAAGTTCTTTCTCTAAGCCTTGATGTCTGTGTCTCAGAAGCAGACAAGGAAGATAATCTATTATGCTGAGTGAAATAAGTCAGAGGGAGAGAGATAGACGCAGAATAGTTTCACTCATCTATGGGTTTTAAGAAAAATAAAGGTCATTTTTGCAACAATCATCAGAGACTATGAGAGGAGGGCTGGAACTTCCAGCTCACTTCAAGAAGCTCACCACAAAGAGTGGTGAGTGCAGTTAGAGAAATAACTACATTGAGAACTATCATAACAATGTGAACGAATGAAGGAAATAGAAAGCCTATCTAGAGTACAATTGAGATGGTGTGGGGAGAAGGGAGATTTGGGACATTGGTGGTGGGAATGTTGCACTGCTGAAGGGGGTGTTCTTTTCATGACTAAAACCCAACTACAATCATGCTTGCAATCAAGGCGTTTAAATAAATATATTAAAGAAAGGAAGATAGGGGTGACTAAGATCAAGAAAGTCAGAGCATCTGGAGGAGTAACACCGTATCTACCCTTTATTTTCTGTATCCTGAAAGAATGTTGTCTTATCTAACCTGACTGGGTAAATGTCATTGCTTAAACGGAAGCCAGGCTGCTTGTTTCTGGGCATTTTCAACACTTAATCAAGCTGAGATAGAAAGAGGCCTTTCACCTCTTCATCTGACTGTCTTTTTAGCAGGTGAGCGCTCTAATTGTGCTATCTCATCTTTCTACTCCTACCATTCAATCTCCAGAGCTGGAAAATCTGCACCCAAAATTCTCTCCCGGGTTCTTCTCCTAAGCCAGTTTGTTGCAACGAGCAGCTGGGGGCACAATTAAGTATATTTTTTAGTGAAAGAAACATACTTCTAGATAATTGTTTACAGGGAGGAAAGGCTAGATTGATCCATCTGAAAATCATCATTTTTAAGTCAACCAAACTTGAAAAACACTGGGAAATAACTGCAGGAAGCAGCATGCAGACTGTTGTGCATAAACTTTTAAATTATTTTGTGGTCCAAAGCAAAAGAAATCTCTGGAACCCTTCTGGAGAATCTCATTGCTTTTGCTGAGATGCTGAGGAGGAAAGAAGCATTTGTCCTAACAGAACTTAGTGCTAACTACTGGGTTTAAGTTCTGTGAGTATGATTTTATAAATAATGAAACTGAGGGTGAGAATATTCAAAAGGCAGTTAAAAGCAACATGTAAACAGGTTTATCTCTAGGTCCAAAGTCATATTACCATCTACTATGAGAAAACTTAAAAAGTTGATGAAGCCATTCCCTAAAGTTTATCCCCATGACTCTGTTTTAGTGAAGCATATCTATCTTCTCAGTCAAACATTACTGTCTTAAAAGCATGAGCATAAGGTAGAGGTTGGAAAAATATTTTTGATATGACGGAATTGTAAATATTTTAGGCTTGTTATCCATACAATCTCTGTCCCAGCTATTTGATGGAGCCTTATTGCAAGTAATATGTGAGCACGAAGGTATATTTCTATATTAATGATCCTTCTGGGTGCTAGGGATGTTGAGCTTTGAATTATATATACCTTCTACTTGTTATGACATATTTATTTTGTTTACCCTCTAGATCCTTAAAAATTTAAAATATAAAAATTCTCACTCCCAATACTCTACAAGGACAGGAGGGCAGGAATTATTTGGCCCAGGACTACAGTTGTAATACACACACTTACCCCTCCACATGGGAACACTTTAATCAAAGTTCATTAGTACTTTGATTAAACTTGAATCTACAGAGAGATTTTTCTCATGCAGAATTTTCAAACTTCTGCACTGGACAGTGAAATAACAGTGTTTTGAATTATGTATGGGAGCTATAAAACATGGTAGCAACCATAGGGAAAAAAGTAACGTGACAAGAATAAAAAATGAGATGGGCTGTACTTTTAGGACACAATTTGTCTTACAGATACATATGTATAAGAGTTCACTGGAACAGTCATGGATTTTTGCTTGGGTCTAATTTAAAACGTTATCTCTAACAGTATTTGTGTGTGTAAGTGAAATAATTTTAGGGCAATTATTTAAAATATAAATATTGAGCAAAGACTTTGTGTCAAATAAGAAAAATACTTTCAATTACCTTTTATTTAGTTAAAATGTGGTTTACAAGTTATTAATAGTTGAATTTTAAACATAAAATATTTCAATAGCAATCTCACTACCAGTGTCAAATCCCATCACCAGGGATCCCATATCCTGTCATTCTCTAACCCGCAACCAATCTTCCTCTCCTACCTGCCACCTTGGCAAGCACATTAAAGTTACATGTTTTCAGCTTAGATTTCATGTTTCAGTGTTGTTGAGTCTGTGCTCTGAATATATAGCTATACCACTCTCCTACCTCCCCAATATAACTGAAGACCAGACCCATATTCTTCAATTACTCATCTTTCTGACCTTCTTCCTTCCTTTATTTCCTTTCTTTTCTGTTTTTTACCTAAGGGATGATCTAGGCATTTCCCCTTTACTATATTACATTTCCTAATATAATTATCTTACATACCACAGATAAGTGAGATCATCCTGTTTGTCTTTCTTTGGGCTTACTTAGCTTAACATGGTATCTTCCAGTTCTAAACAGGTTACAACAAATCACATTATTTCATCGTTTCTTGCAATTGCGTAATATTACATTACATATATGTACCATGTCTTCATAATCCATTCATCTGTTGTTGAATATCTAAGATGGTTCTATATCTTTGCTGCTGTATTCATTGTAATAATGAATAGTGGTATGCATGCATCCTTCAGAATGAATAAGAAATACTATTAATAAAATGCACATATTTTTCTCATTGAATAATTATTTAGTGTGGACTGAAGAGCACAAAAAAGGAAGATAAAAGAGTGAATTTCTTCCTGTAAAATATTTTTATTAATTTGTGACAAATTTTCTATGGTTTAGAAATAATTTTTAAGATTTCACTATCAAAGAACTGAATTAATGATAATAAAAACTAGCAATTATAATCTTTTATTATATGCAAAATTTCTTCATCTAACAGTTACTTAACTCATATACTGTTTTTCTAAGTTAAGGGCTTCACTAATATAATGGAAGCATAAGTTTACAAAAGTTTACAAAAAGTTCAAGTCATTTTTAAGCATTTATAGCTAATATTTGGACAGGAACTCAGACATTTTTTTATTCCTCATCCAATTCTTTCACCATGTTTTGGGACGTAGCTGTAAAGTAATATAACTTTTTTTGAGAAATGTTGAGGAAAACTGGTGCTAGCCTCAGGACTATACAGACACTTTGATAAGTTATTATGAACTGATGAAAGAAAGATATAGGATAGAGGAGTATGTATTTCCCCAATTTGCTTCTAAAACCCCTTCTAGGAACCCAGTAGTGCAGTTTCTATTTATGTATATCTTATTCTTATGAATAAGAAATAAGGTTGGACAAAGTAACCTAAAACTCTTTAACATATAATTGCTTGATTACATGTAATGACTGAATTATACATAATTGTCTTATAGCCATATATAAATCAAACAAATATACGAGGCAAATTCAATTTCTTCAAAGATGAAAAGTAGTTTAGGGAAGTGAAATACTTTTCTCAAGGTTATGTACACAGGTGAGTGTGTTTGGGGAGAGGGAGCAGAGAAGTTTGGGATGCAAACTTCAGTCCTTTTAAACCCAAGGCCACAATTTTATTTATTGGGAAAAGAAAAATGAAGCCAGAAACCTTCTTGGACTCTAACATCTGAATGAAAACTGAAATCTAGGCTTTAACAACAAAATGAAATCATATCTGACTAGTTGGTGAGAATGGAATGATGGGTAGTTTTGTTCCATTCCTGACAGATGACTCATCTCCTCTGATGACATTACTTCCATTGCCAAACCACTGATCTCAATTTAAGGATATAAGTTGGAAGTTAGGACTGTGCCATTTTGCCAGAGAAATGATTAAGACAAACTCTAAGAATATTGTGAACGTTATCAGGAAAATTAATTCCTCTAACGAGGAAGTGAATCATGATTGATCCCTCCTCCCCATTTAATTGATCTCTCAGCCTTGGTAGCTTTTCATAAGCGGTGGCAGTTTGCTTTGAGCAAAATGCATTTTTTCACTTTGCACTGAAGTCTAACATGCTTTCAGAAGCCTGTGGTAGTTTTTCTTTCCCTTATTTATTCCAGCTCTTGAAGGCTAACATGGAAACTTTGGGATCTTTGTCATTTATCTCTGTTTCTAGAACGCAGAGAGATCAGTGGGACTGGAGAAAACTTTAACTCGAACAGGAGTACAAAATAATAAAATGACTCAGATCTAACAAAGGCTAATAGCTATGTTCTTTCCATTCAAGTTGAGCACATGAATATATTACATAATTTTCAAGTGTTCTAGAAGCCCCTAAACTTCCTGGTAGAATTGGGTCACTTGAGTCTATGAAAGAATCATAGATTTGGGCTATTGATTACTGCATAAAGCTTCTGGAACAGGGTTGAAGTCATCTAGATTGGTTATAGTGTTGAAGGAGATTACATTTGAGGAGGTCACAGAGATAAGAGAGAATTTGGTGAATTCCTCTTCGGGGTTGGCAATTCCTCTGCCAGTCACATGAAGTGGCCATTGGGCTACATTTAGTTCTTCTTAATCTGCGTGACATGAGACTTAACTCATGTTGCACTGAGTTTTTAGGGAGCCTTGGAATGTAGGCCGGATGAGAGTTAGCTAACTCTTCATATTCAGAAAGTGACATGAGAGGGGCCTTAAGACGTTGCTGCTACAATTCCTGGAGATGTCAGAGCAGGATAGGGATAGATTTAGGGCTCGCCCGGGGATGCATTTTTGACCTAGGAAAAATCTTGCCAGTCCAACTGGGGAAATTGTCTATTTTTCACCTGAGATAAATTTAATCTGTCTGACCTGGGACCAAATCCTTTTCACCTCATGTTCAAGGAGTTACGACCTCAGGCCAGGATGAATTCTTTCTCTTTGGGAAGGTAAGAAAGAGAACAAGTTTACTTGATCTCATCAAGGTTCCATGTTCTTGTCTTCATTCTGAGAAATAATTTTAATAATTTTATTTTAATAATATTTTAATAGTTTAATTTAATTTTAATAGTTTAATATTTTTTCATACAGAGTGTGGAAAAAATAAAAAAACATTTGTTAGAGCAACAGTATGCATCTGATCCCTGAGTGTGAATGCAATCAAGAAAAAGTCTTTTCTTCTCTATATGAGCTCACTGGTTTTTTTTAGAAATGAGCAAATTTAGTTCATTTAAGGGGCGGTTCTTAGGTGATATTAGAGTGGTATTAACCTACATGATTTCTTATCAATTTCATGTTTTATTAGCATGCAGGTAGACAGAGAGTGAGCTAATATGTACCATGCTCTCTGTAAGTTCACTAATAATTGGTTAAAATGGTTTTCCAAAATCCATTTATCAAAAAGTTGATAATATTAAGGTTTCTGGGATAGCAACATGTTTCTTTTTTTTCTCATTGTGGTTCTTGTAACAAAATTCCATGCTGCTTCCACTCTCACTAGAATGACTCCACTTGCACGTGATATTGGGAGAGACGTGGAGTCAAGGGCCCTTAGTCTTGCTGCTCTCATTTCAATCTCTTAGCAGGACGTCTTCTTTTTGTTTCCTTGCAAATGATATTTTTTCTCAAATTTTGTTTCCCTCTCTTATTATTTCAATTCAGAATCTCAGCAATGATTTGACTTATCTGGTTACTAAGATATCTGTGGAATTTTTTGTTTTTGTTTTTGGTTTTTGGTTTTTGGGCCACACCCGGTGACACTCAGGGGTTACTCCTGGCTATGTGCTCAGAAGTCGCTCCTGGCTTGGGGGACCATATGGAAAACAGGGGATCGAACCGGGTCTGTCCTAGGCTAGAGCAGGCAAGGCAGGCACCTTACCTCCAGCGCCACCGTCCGGCCCCGATATCTGTGGAATTTTTAAAAATATTTATTCGCCACTAAATCTTTCTTTGTCTATAAATATCTCTATTTAAGCACCATGATTACAAACATGTTTGGATTTGGATTCGTTTTATATATATATATATATATATATATATATATATATATATATATATATATATATATATGATATATCTATATCTATATCTATCTATCTATATGTTATAAATGTTTTATATATGTTATATATATATGGTATATATATATATATAACAACCTCTTTCACCAGTGCAATGTTCCTACCACCAATGCCCTCTATCTCCCTCCTCCTCCACCCCTTGACAGGAATTTTATTTTTCTCATTCACTTCCATTGGCATGGTAGTTGTCAGTGTAGTTATTTCTTGAACCGAATTCACCCCTCTTTGTGGTAAGCTTCATATTGTGGACTGGACCTCCCAGCCATCATCTCTATTATATCTATGTATTATTATGTCTTTTCTTTTTCTTTTTTTTTTTTTTTTTTGGTTTTTGGGTCACACCCGGCAGTGCTCAGGGGTTACTCCTGGCTCCATGCTCAGAAATCGCTCCAGGCAGGCACGGGGGACCATTTGGGGCACCGGGATTCGAACCGATGATCTTTTGCATGAAAGGTAAACGCCTTACCTCCATGCTATCTCCCGGGCCCCGTATTTTTCTTAAAACTCATAGATGAGTGAGACTATTCTGTGTCTATTTCTCTCCCTCTGACTCATTTCACCCAACATGATAGTTTCCATGTTCATTAATGTGTAGGAAAATTTCATGGCTTCATCTCTTCTGATGGCTGCATAATATTACTTTGTGTATATCCCACAGTTTCTTTAGCCACTCATCTGTTGTCAGGCATCTAGGTAGTTTCTAGATTTGGGCTATTGTAAATAGCGCTGCAATAAATAAAGGTATGCAAAAAGCATTTTTGTGTTGTGTTTTTTGTTCCTAGGGTATATCCCTAGGAGTGATATAGCTGGATCATAGGAAAGCTCAATTTCTAGTTTTATGATAATCTCCATATTGTTTTCCATAAAGGCTGGACCAGATAGCATTCCCACCAGCATTGAATGAGAGTTACTTTCTCTCCACATCCCCGCCAGCACCGATTGTTCTTGTTCTTTGTGATGTGTACCAGTCTCTGTGGTGTGAGATGGTAGATCATTGTTGTTTTGATTTGCATCTCCCTGATTAGTGATGTGGAGAATTTTTATGTGTCTTGGCCATTTCTTCTTTGAGGAAGTGTCTGTTCATTTCTTCTCTCCATTTTTTTGATGGGGCTAGCTTTTTTTTTTTCTTGTTAAGTTCTGTCAGTACCTATATATCTTAGATATTGGTCCCTATCTGATGGGTATTGAGTGAATAGTTTCTCCAATTCTGTGGGCGACCTTTGTATCCCTGTCACCTTTTTCTTTGAGGTGCAAGAACTTCTCAGCTTAATATAGTCCATCTGTTTATCTCTGGGACTCCAATGATTTTTATGTTGTTTTCGTTGAGTTTATCAGAGATCTATTTTAATCTGTTCACATTCTTTGATATTTTTTCATTGTCTGATCATTTGCTTTAAGGCTCCTTTTCAATCTCTTTTGTTGTATGGAGCTGTTATGCATCTCATCTTGCAGCTCGCTGACTCTGTCCTCAGCAGCTGTTGCTCTGTTGGAGAGGCTTTCCATCAATGTTTTCATTTCGCTTACTGATTTTTAGTAGTGTTATTCTCTTATTTTGGTAACAATCAGTTAACCTTTTCTGGAGTTTAATACCTGTTCACAAAGATATGGTGCTACTTGGGCTCTGCTGGGTTGGAGATTACCCTGGGCACACCAGCACTTCTAGTGCCCTCTAATAATGCATCCTGTGGCTTATTTAATCTTGAGTGTTTTTTTTTTACAATAGTACTTACTTTGTGAATGCTCAGTACAAGTGATATCAAATCTCTGACAGTTGATGAATGAATTCATCAAAATTATTTCAGGAGAAAAAGAAAATCTCTCCACTTTTAATATATAAGCTTGACTATCAATAAAGCACAGATACACAGTATTTGATAGTAAAGTATACAAAAACACTTAAAGAAATACCCATTGATGAAAACACGTCAAAAATAATATAGTAACAAACTGACAGAACACTGAGAGTTTTTTCACTGACTGTGACTGGGATAATTTGAGCAATCAAACAGAAATCTCTTGAATTATAAATAAAATAAGCAAATATCTATGAATATGTACAAATGAATAAAAGCAATAAATACATAACTGGGAATAGCTAATTCCTATGTAAAATAATTCGCTTCTGTTTTGGTGTCACACCCAGCAACTCTCAGAAGTTACTCCTGGCTCTGCGCTCAGAAATTGTTCCTGGTAGACTCAGAGGAACATATGGAATGCCAGGGATTGAACCTAGATCTCTCCTGGGTTTTCCAACAGCTATGCTATCACTCCAGTGCAAGAATTCTGAATAATTTTTACATATAACTATATAACTCTCTACTCCTTGTGTTATTTATTTTATGTTTATGTCTTTGTGAGAGAGTTAGGGAAAGAGAGAAGCAGTGAAGGGCAGTATTCAGAGGGATGAAAGCTTGGTTTGCACAGATTATCTAGGGAAGTGTTGACAGTCATTATTCCATGATGAGATACTAAAAGTAAGTTCTGTCACCACCCATTTGTGTTAATGTTTTGTTTTTGGTTACTTAGGTCAAACTGCCTTTTTTTTTTACTTTATTTCCTTTTATGGTAATTGATTTATTGATCACTTTTAAGGTTACTTGGGTTGTTTCTGGTGACACTTAACATCACGATTAGATAGTTCAAAGTGAGGGCCCAGTGGTGTGGGTCACTAGAACTGAGGGCTATGAGGATCATCCTGGTAGTGCTCAGCAGACTCTAGAACTATACCTGGCATTGTTGGGGATGCGTTTTAGAGAGTGCCAGGGAGGAAAGTTAAGTTTTTGAGCTTGCAAGACATTGCATCTCTACCCTTGAACTATCTCTTTCACTTCCTCTTCTGTGTTTTTTTTTTTTAAGAAAACAACTCCAGGTCTTATTTTTTAATTTTTATTTCTAATTAAAGCTTTATTGTTTTTTCTATACTATATAAAAGTTTAGTAATAGGCTTTGCAGTTTACAAAATCTTTATAGTTGGGTTTCAGACATACAGCATGTCAGGGTCAATTTCTCCACCAATGTTTTCCAAGTGCATCTGATATCACTATCTCTTCCCCACCAGCCTTCCAGAATAACAGGCCAATTTTAAGTTTAGATTGTTAAAGTTTGGGTCTCTTGATTTCATTTGGTGTTGACTTTGGCTTGAACATTTAGTTTTATCCTTTTTTTTTAACACCACCAATACACCTGAGACCATTTGATCCCTGGCCCCATTCTTTCATATTTGTGGTTCCCCTCCTCCATTCAATTACTTTCTTTCTATCTATACTCTGGGGCCAAGAATGGTCTAGACAACTCCCATTTAAACCATTGCATTTCTTCATGCAGTTATTATAAATACCATATATAAATGATATCTTTCTATATTTTATCCTTCTTCTGGCTTACTTCATTTAACATAATTTCCATGTTATAGCATGGATATTGTTGTAGCATATTACCATAGTGCCATCCATGTTGTAGCAAGTTAAATGATTGCATCACTCCTTACAGGTATTCAGTATTCCATTGTATACGTGTATCACATCTTCATGATCCACTCATCTGTTGTTGGACATCTAGGTTTTTTCCAAGTGCTATACTGAGTGCTGCAATGAATAGTGGTATGAATACATCCTCTTGGATGAATGTTTTTCTGTGTTGGGGATAGATACCCAAAAGTGGAATTTTTGGGTCATATGGAAGATTAAGTCTTAGTTTAGTGAGAATCCTCCATACTGTTTTCCATAGAAGTTGGACCAGGCAGCATTCTCACCAGCAATGATTAAGAATTCCTTTCTTACCACATCCCCGACAACATAAATTTTTCCCAGTATTTTTGATATGTGCTATCCTCACTGGTTGTCTTGATTTGTATTTCCCTAATGATAAGTGATGTTGAGCATTTTTTATGTGTCTATTCATCTGTTGAATTTCCTCAGAGAAGTGTTTATTCATTTACTCTCCCCAATTTTTGATGGGGTTTTTAGATGTTGTGGGTTTAACTTTTGTGAATACTTTTTATATACCAGATATCAAACCTTTATCTGATGTGTTGAGTGTATTTTCTCCCACTCAATTAAATTTTTTCTAGTTTTAGTCTATGTTCCTTTTGCCATCATAAACTTTTTATCTTGATGTATTCTAATTTATTCAAATTTGATTCTGTAATTCTTACCATTGACATCCTATAATCAAAGACTTATTTGAGGTTTAAGTCTTAGAATGTTCTCCCTATGTTTTCCTCAATGAATTTAATGGATTCAGTTCTAATCTCGAGGTCTTTGCTTTACTTCGAATTGTAAGGTGTATGGTGTGAGATTTGGATTGATCTCTAATGTCTTACATGTAACTATTCAATTGTTCCAATACCATTTGTTGAAGAGAGACTGTCTTTATTGAATCATAAGTTATTGAATCCTTGGTCAAAGATGAATTGGCTATCTACTTGGGAATTTGTCACTGGATACTCTATTCTTTTTTTTTTTTTTACCCGGCAGTGCTCAGGGGTTACTCCTGGTTCCATGCTCAGAAATTGCTCCTGGCAGGCACGGGGGACCATATGGGGCACCGGGATTTGAACGGATGACCTTTTGCATGAAAGGCAAACGCCTTACCTCCATGCTATCTCCTGGGCCCCAAGGATACTCTATTCTTATCCATTGGTATGAAAGGTCTGTCTTTGTTTCAGTACCTTGCTGTTTTGATCACTATAGTGTTGATATACTTTAGTGTTGATATAGTAGAGCGTCAGGTTAGGTTAGCTTTCCAGTTTCTTTTTTTTTTCAGTATAAATTTAACTATCCTAGGACTTTTATGGTTCCACAAAAACTTATAATTGATTGTTCTAAGTGCTTAAAGAATGTTGTCTGAATTAGGATAGGATTACATGAATCTATATAGTAGTTTAGGTAAAATGAAAATTTTGATAATGTTGATTCTTCCAACCAATGAGTGTGGAATATGTTTCTATTTACTTAGGTATTCTTTTATTTCTTTCTTAAGTGTTTTGATATTTTCCTGGTATATATCTCTCACCTCTCTTTTTAGGTTGATTCCTACATACTTGGTTGTTTGGGAATTATTTTAAAACAATATTAATTGTTTAATATTAATTAATTTTTGACCTCTTTCTACTCTGAGTTGTTATTTGAATAAAAAATGTAACTGCCTTTTGTGTATTGACTTCGTAGCAGACACTACTTGGCTGTATTGGTTTATTGTTTCTAGGAGCTTTTTGTGTGAGAAATATTTAGGCTCTACAATGTATATCATGTCATCTGCAAATAGAGATTGTTCAACTTCCTCTTTTCCAATTTGGATTCCTTTGATTTCCCTCTATTGCTAGAACTTCTATTACTATGTTGTATAAGTGTGGAAACAATGGGTATCATTGCTGAGTGTTTGGTCTTACTGGAAATGCTTTTAGCTTTTCACCATTAAGAATAATGTTGGCTAAGGGATTTTTATTGATAGCTCTTACTACTTTGAGGAAGGTTCCTTCCCTTCCACACCTATTTTGCTGAGTGTTTTAATCATGAATGATTGTGGGATCTTGAAAAATGCTTTCTCTGCATTGATTGGTATGACGTGTGATTTTTATCTTTCCTTTTACAAATGCGGTGTATGATGTTGATTCATTTGCATTTATGGAAGCTTCCTTGCCTCCCCAGGATGAAACCCACTTGGTCATGATATATCATCTTTTTGGTATGTTTTTGGAGTCTATTTGTAAGATATTGGTAAGGATTTTTTTCTTTCTTGGTAGTATCTCTGTCAGCTTTGGGAATGAGCAGGTTATTTTTTTAGAGAGTTTTCACAGCAGTGCCCAGGGGACACAGAGGTCACTCCTGATGATTCTCAGTTCAATAAGTTAGATAATACAAGACTAGAGATTATGAAATTAGGGCTTTGTGGGACTTGTCTATGATTCCAGGGGCTATCAGGACCTTCCTGGCAGTGTAAGATACCTCTTGAGTTCCCACACTTGAAGATTATTGGTGATCAGATGGTACTAGAATTTTCTCTCAGGCCCAAGTGCATACAAAACATGCATTTTGTTGAGTTATCTGCCACCCTTTTCCAACTGCTTCTCTTAAGACTGAACTCTAAAGAGTGACTTTTATACAAAAAGTACAGCAGAGATAAGTACAAATAGATACTTGACAACAGAGAAATCTGCAAATCACATCTGCCAGGTAATTGAGATCAACCTCAAGAGTCAAGTTAATGCTACATGGACTTAATATGACAAGATGAGGATTTTTATCTGTTCTTTTCCAAACTCATAACATAAATTCCATTATGAGAAAAAAGCAGCAATAAACTCCCATATCTTCTAATCTACCTGACCAGCACTCATCCACACTGTCAGAATAAGAAAAGCCAAAGTAATGCCACACACTAAGTAAGCTTAATTGTGCAGGATAGGATTCTGGAATGGATAAAATACTTTGAAATAAAGAAATCTTAATAAAATATGAATTTTAGTTAATAATGTTTTCTTTTTCTTCTTTTTGTCTTATTTTGTTTCAGTCCTACTGTATTTAAAGATCATTCCTGGTAGAGCTTGGATGACCATATGTGGAGCTTCGGTTTGAATCATTGTTAGCTGCATGCAGGACAAGCACTTTAGCCCTGATATTGTCCCTCTGGCTCAACAATAACGTTTTAATATTGCTTAATTATTTATGGTAAATATATTATACAAATATAGGATGCTAATTGCAGAAGAAACTGGAGTGGACAGGGGAAACTTGTACTTTCTTCAAAATTTTTGTAATTAAAATTATTCTAAAGTAATAAACTTAAATGGAATAAGGATGTGTAGAAAAATGTTTATTTTTTGTGTTAAGGGATTCAGTAATTAAAAAATTGTTGTGAACTACTGGTCTGTTGTTCTTAATGTTCAGAAAATATGATGTTTCTGGGTAAAAGAGTCCTGTTTCTTTGTATAATGCAAGTAGTTCTTTGATAAAATATGTAATTGATAATTATACTAAAAACTTCACTATTTAAAATTTTAATTAATTTTCCTAGTTTTCTGATTATATATTTGTCATGCAGCATTGCTAATTTAGGTATATAATCTGATGACTTTATATACAGTTATGTGGTGACATAACAACTGTTTGAGATTATCACACAACTATCAGAATATTTTGTGGTAAAATATTTAAGACTTACTTTCTGAGTTACAGTTAGAATGCTTTGCCTGAATTGTTATTCTATTGTTTTTCTTTTAACTAGAATTGTAAATTTTGACTACTTTCATTTGCCATTTCAATGGCAACCAGCAATTTTATTTCTGCTTTACTGCATTTGGTTATCATAGAGTTCACATAAGTGAGTTTCAATCCTGTATTTCCTATATTGGTTGCTTATTTCTGCAGAGACAGTCTTTACCAGATAATTCAGTGTGGACTACTGGTTGGAGTAAATTTTGCAATGTTCATGGACAGGTAGGATTTGTTACTATGGTCCCTAGTTGGGTTAGGTTACTCTGGCATTCTGAAGTTATGCAGGGGTATCCCTAGGTGGGCTTTATAGCTGGATGAGGTAATTAGCTGGTCTTTACAATCATCTTTAGTGACTTATTTTAAGCATTTAAAAATGTTTCATATATATACATATATTAACTTCCTTTAAAACTATTTTTTGTTTTGTTTTTGTTTTTTTTTTGGGGGGGTCACACCCGGCAGAGCTCAGGGGTTACTCCTGGCTCTCTTCTCAGAAATTGCTCCCGGTAGGCTCAGGGGACCATATGGAATGCCGGGATTCGAATCACTGTCCTTCTGCATGCAAAGCAAATACACTACCTCCATGCTATCTCGCTGGCCCTCTTTAAAACTATTTTTAACTTATTGCATGATCATAGAAAACATTCACTCCAGTGTACATTTTCATTGAGATTTATCTTGTAGTATAAAGCATGCTTATTTTTGTAACTTATTATAGATATAACACTATAAATGATTCAGGTACATATGAAGTGTGCAGTATCTAATTCATAGTTATGACTATTTGTTCAAACTTCTTAATATCCTGGTGCAAATTATCTCCTTAGGTAAAGTTTAAAAAACTTGGTTTTATAATCTACAATCTATTAGGAATTTGTGTTGATATCTTCCAGTATGATAGTGAATTTATTAATCTCTCTTAGTAAATTTTTTAATTTTTATCTTATGTAATTTGGGTCTGTGTCATCAAGTAATGTTATGTTTCAGAACCTTAAGTTTGCATATCTAACCTTACATATTTAACTTTAATATGTAAACATGATTAATACTTTTTATATAATTATTCATTTAATCTATAAAGTCATTGCTATTCAAATAAGAAATTAGCATAACCACCATTGCGATTTTGAAACAGCACAAATCTATCTGTAATATTAAAAATGCAAAAAAGGTAGGGACTGGAAATAATAATACAGTAGGTAGGGCACTTTCTTTGCACATGGCCAATGTAGGCTCAATCCCCAGCATCCCATATTATCTAAGTGTGATCTAGAAATGATCTCTGAGTGCAAAGCCAGTAGTAAACCCGAGAACAGCCAGTTTTGTTTAATAAATCAAAAAGAAACAAAACACAAAAAATAGTAAGGTCTATATGATTTTTAAATAATTTTTTAAATTAAAGAGTTATACACAGAATACATACATATATATTCTTCACTGAAAAAAAATCTATCTTTTGGGGCCAGAGCAATGGCATGGCAGTAGGGCATTTGCTGCGGCTTATCCATGATAGACCTTGGTTCGATCCCCCTGCATCCCATATGGTCCCCCAAGCCAGGTGCAATATCTGAGAGCATAGCCTGGAGTAACCTCTGAGTGTCAATGGTGTGGTCTAAAAATAAAAAAAATTATCTTTCATTTAATTTTCAAAGGACATTTATAAAATGCATTACCAAGAACCAAAACTTAAGAACCCAAGTTCAATCAGTCGTGAAATGGGAATGTGTTCTTGTAGACTTCACCACCATTCATTTTTCCCCAACTTCATATCACATTTATAAATGTAAATTGTGAACTGAATAATTTTAATTAAATATAAATGTATGGTCATGTAGACTTTACCACCTTGTGGAAACTATAGCAAAATATTGGGAAATCATAAGATTAAACCTATATTTCCTAGGAATTATTTAAAAAGGATTAAATACTTAGGACATACAAACAATCCACTAGTAAGAACATTTTCTTCATTATTTTATTAACATTTTAATGTTATGCTATTAAGAAAATAATAGTGGGGGCCCGGGAGATAGCATGGAGGTAAGGCGTTTGCCTTTCATGCAAAAGGTCATCAGTTCGAATCCCGGTGCCCCATATGGTCCCCCGTGCCTGCCAGGAGCAATTTCTGAGCATGGAACCAGGAGTAACCCCTGAGCACTGCCGGGTGTGACCCAAAAAACAAAAAGAAAATAATAATCATGCCCAAATGAAATGACTATACATTTAGTGTTATATTTACCTCAATTTTTTTGTTTACTTTTGGACTATACCAACTGGCACTCAGGGTTTCCTCATGACTTCACCCAGGGATCACCCCTGAAGGGGTTTAGAGGACAATATGGGGATGCTGGGTATTGAACCTCACTCAGAATGTGCATGGTAAATTCCCTACCCACTTTATTATCTCTCTGGCCCCCTATCCTCCCAATGTTACTGAGGCACCGTGATTTGTAATACTGTTATCAGGCTGAATAAAATCAGTTAGAAGGGAGACAGTTACAGAATAATATCTCCTATGTGGATTAGAATGTTATATTTAAACTGCTTCAAAAGTTTTTGAATATTGTCACTGCAATTCCATGAATCTACAAGTGCAAATCATGATGCTTTTCAATAATCATTTTTAGTGTTTAACCATATCATAATATATACCAAGTTTTGTCATCTTTACATGACTTTAATTTGCTCTGTATTGAGTAGAAGATAAAGGTGATTTGGCATGTGGTGGCAGCTACATGAATGTGAGTGCCCCAGTTTCCCTGGGGAAAGGCCTCTGGATTTTATGGAATCAGCAAAGGACCAGAATTTGTTGCACTGAGAAAGGGAGGTGTTCTTTACATGACTGAACCCCAACTACAATCATATTTGTGATCAAGGTTTTTAAATAAAGATATATATAATAAACATATATATATATGTATATATATAAAGAATATTTCTTTGTCAAAGTCCCAGCTAGACTCCAAAATAAGTTAGCTGAAATATGTATTCTCTTTGTTTTTCCCCAGAAACAAAATTATTTCCTTTTGTGTACTCAACCAGTGATAGGGAGAATTTTATGTCTGTGTGCCATTTTATCACTTTATATTTTTAGATTCAAATTTCTTGCTCACCATACTGTGTAACGTTTGGACATCAGCTGTGTTGGTTTTGTCTGTGTTTACAGAGCAGATAAGACATGTTCTCTTTCATTTAACACAGCTGTGTGTCAGCAAGCTGTTACAGGGCCAAAGGAAGGAAATAAGCTATTTATAAAGCTCCAAGAAGGAAAAAAAATACATTAAAGTTATGGGATTTCCTGAGGCTACTCATGGAGTGAGAGATTATCTAGTTACAAGACTTTGTGTGTGTGTGTGTGTGGGGGGGGAAATATTGCCTTTATACAACAAAAGGTTCTGCTTATGTTTTGCACAGAGCATTATACCATATGCATAGAAAATTTATAGTCATAATTCAATAGAGGTAAATAGAAGCTGAAGAGACCACTTGCAATTTTAAAGTTTAAAAATCTTTTAATGACATATAAATATATAAAGGAATGTGTTTTCTTTTTTCTTTCTCTTCTTTTTTTCTTTCTTTCTTCTTTCTTTCTTCTTTCTTTCTTTCTTACTTCCTTCCTTTCTTTCTTCCTTCCTTTCTTTCTTTCTTTCTTTCTTTCTTTCTTTCTTTCTTTCTTT
>PVKC010011685.1:6830-24501 GCA_004027635.1 Crocidura indochinensis | reverse complement strand
CATGGTCCCCCAAACCAGGAGCGATTTCTGAGCACATAGCCAGGAATAATCCCTGAGCGTCACCGGGTGTGGCTCAAAAACAAACAAAAAAAAATGACTAGTAAAATGCTTCTACAAACAATAGATTTGTATGCCACAAAAGTGGCAGGCTACAAAATTAACATGCAAAACTCAATGGCCTTCTAATACACAAATAACAGTAGAGAAGAAATATACATTAAAAAATTCTAGAGCCTGGAGTGATAGCACAATGGTACGGCATTTGCCTTGCACATGGCTGACCCAAAGCAGACCCAGGTTTCGATCCCAGGCATCCCATATGGTTCCCTGGCCTTCCAGGAACAATTTCTGAGCACAGAGCCAGGAGTAATCCCTGAGCACCACTGAGCATGCCCCCAAAAAAATAATTATTCCATTCACAATAGAAACTCAAATACTTTGGAGACAACTTAACTAAAAAAGTAAACAAAGAAAACTACAAAACATTGCTTCAAGAAATAAAAGAGGATTCAAAGAAATGGAGACATACACCCTGTTCATGGATTGGGAGGATTAACATCATCCAAATGTCAATACTCCCCAAAGCATTATATAGATTTAATGCAATCCCTCTAATGATGCTCATGAAATTCTTCAAAGAAGTGGATCAAACACTCCTGTAATTCATTTAGAATAATAAATGTTCATGAATAGCTAAAGCAGTCTTTAGGAAATAGAAGATGGAGCATCACTTTAAATTGTACTACAAAGCAATAATCATTAAAACAGCAAGGTATTGGAATAAAGATAGACCAGCAGATCAATGGAGTAGACTTCAATATTCAAAGAATGAACCCAGACATACAATCAATTAATCTTTAATAAAGGTGCAAGAAATGCAAAATGGAGCAAGAAAAGTCTCTTCAACAAATGGTATTGGGACAACTGGTCAGCCACATACAAAAAAGGAAACTCAAACCTCTCCTTAACAAATGCCTAAATGTCATATCACAATGGATTAAAGACCTTCATATCAAACTTGGAACTATAGAGTATAAAGAAAAGAAAAAAACATAGGCAAAACACTCCATGACATTGAGATTAAAGGCATCACCAAGGAGAAAATACTACTGTCCAAACAAATAAGCAAATGGGATAAACAAATGGGACTACATTAAACTGAAAATCTTCTGCACTTCAAAGGAAACAGTGATTAGGATATAAAAGCCACCCAGGGAATGGGAGAAACTATTCACCCAATACCCATCATATTAAGGGCTAATATCTAAGATATATAAGGTACAGATAGAACTTAACAAGAAAAAATACAACCCATCAAAAAATGGTGAGAATAAATGAACAGACAATTCCTCAAAGAACTACTAATAGCCAAAAGAAACATTAAAAAATACTAGATATCACTAATCATCAGGGAGATGCAAATCAAAACAACAATGAGGTATCATCTCATGCCACAGAGAATGACACACATCACAAAAAACAAGAACAACCATTACTGGCATGGATGCAGGGCGAAAGTGACTGTCGTTCACTGTTGATGGGAATGCCATCTAGTCCAGTATTTAAGGAAAACAATACAGATATTCCTCAAAGAGCTGAAAATGGGGCTGGAGTGTTGGCAAAGAAGTTCAGTGTTTACCTTGCATGAGGTTCACTGGGATGGATGCAGGTTCTTTGCTGCTATTCTGCTTCTTTAAACCTAAGCACCTAGGGGCATAGATATGGTGTGTAGGACCTGGGTTGGACCCAGTATCCCATATGGTCCTCCAAGCCTGCCAGGAGCAATTTTGAGTGCATAGCCAGGAGTAATCCCTGGGTGCCACTGAGTGTAGCCCCAAAACCGAAAAAAAAAAAAAAAGAAAAAGAAAAAGAAAAAAAAACGCTGGAAATTGAACTCCCAGATGATCCAGCAATACCACTCCTAGGGATATACCTTAGGAACAAAAAAAAATGTGTATTGCAGTGCTGTTATAATAGAATATGAAAACAACCCACCTGCCCAACAATAGTTGAGTGGCTAAAGAAAATGTGGTACAGCAACACAACAGAATTCTATGCAGCTGTTAGGAAAAATGAAGACAAATTTGGCCTATACTTGCGTGGACATGCATGGACTATTATGCTGAGTGAAATGAGTGAGAGGGAGAGAGAAATATACACAAAACAATCTCACACTTTTGTGGGATTTAAGAAAAATAATGACAGTATAGTAATAATATCCAGAAACAATAGAGATGCGGGCCAGAAGAACCAGGCCATGACATATAGCTTACCATAAAGAGTGATGAGCACAGTCAGAGAAATAACTGCATTAACAGCTACCATGATAGTGAGAGAGGGAGAGAGAGAGACTGAGAGAGAGAGTGTGTGAGAGAGAGAGAGAGAGAAATACAATGCTGTCTTGCTGTCTTGAAGACAGGCAAGGGGTGGAAGAGCAGGGAAACGAGGAACATTGGTGGCAGACAAGTTATACTGGTGAAAGGTAGTGTACATTTGATGACTAAACCCAACTCTGAGCATTTCAGTAACCATAAAAAAAAAAAAGAAAACCTGCAGTAAAGCAACTGAATTGAAAGAGGAATTAGATTTAAGATAAAATTAACTGCCTTGATTCACGTCAACTGAATGAGGACTAAATACTGATACAACTATTTTATTAATTGAACACTATATTACTAGTCTGTTATATAGACCCTTTGATTCATTCTGGAAAGACATTAGACTATTGGAAATAATGTACCAATGAGCCTTCTCAGAAGCAAAGAAAGACACTATGCAAACATGCTCTTATTTATTACAGATATTTTATTTCTTTTCCACTATAATAGTTCAATAAGCATAACACTGTGCTAATATTCTAAGTAATACAATGAGCTACTTGTCACATAATTTCATAGCAGTTCATAGTCATAAAGAGAATAATGAGCTCCTGAGAGCCAGCTCAAAGGGCTGGTGTAAGATAACACCAAGCTATTAACCCAAAACAAAGGTTTCCCCATCTTCCTTGTAAGTAAATCTCTCATTTGATTTGTAAAAGCCCACCTGGAATACTTTTGTCTTTTTCCCTCCTGGGGTATTGAGAATTGTTTTAATAAAGAAAAGAGGAGCTCTGGAGTTTTGTGTGGGCAAACACCACAAGGGAGAAGCCACCAACTCCATTACTCTCTACTGACTAGCTTGGCTTATATCTTTGCTGCTACTCTTCTTCAAAACTGTCCACCTGGAATTAAAAATACAGTTCATAGGGTGATCTCACAAATTGTGGAGTTTTATTTTACAGGTTGGAGTGCATGATTCACATGTAGGAAGCCCAGATTCAGTCCCCAGCACCATATTTCACAGGAATGACCTTCAAGCTCAAGCCAAGAGTATCCCTACCACTCTTGGGTATTCTGCACCTCAAAGAAAGAAAGAAGAAAAACAGAAAAAGAAAACTGATACTTACTTTGCTGTGATGGTGCCATGTAAATGTTTAGAATTCAAAGAACAATACAATGGAGTCTGCAAAGTGACTTCAAATTTTGGCAATACTGGGGAATAAAATGTAAATATTTTAGACTCTTATTTTTCTATTATCTTCAGTTCAACAAACTGAAGTTCAGAATAAATCTCTAAAGGTATTTATATTTGATATTATAGGAACTTAGATTGATTAGAGTTCAAATACATACTAAAGCATAGATGAAAAGTACTTTCTTTCACCCAGAACTATGAGACTAGTAGTCAGACAGCCACACTGGAGCCATTCCCTCAGTGTAAGGGAAACCGAGTTCTAGAATATCAGACTTGCATTCCACTGTCCACCATCAGTGGAGTACATGTTAAAATTTTCTTTTTTGGGGGGGGTGGGGGGAGAGGTGGGTCACACCCAGCAGTGCTCAGGGGTTACTCCTGTGGCTCCATGCTCAAAAATTGCTCCTGGCAGGCACAGAGGACCATATGAGATGCCGGGATTCAAACCGATGACCTTCTGCATGAAAGGCAAACACCTTACCTCCATGCTATCTCTCAGGCCCCATGTTAAAATTTTCTATATTACTGTGTGCTTCTAGAACAAACCCTCCCCAAAAATTCTTCTCAAATTCATTATTAAACCACTTTCTATCCTCTCCACTCCTGTGTGACTCCATCTATGTTCTCCTTTGATGAGACAATCAAAGGAAAATCTGCAAACAATCTAATATTACAAACTATTCAGAAGGAAAAACTGAGGTAAGAGTTCTAGTTAACTAAGATATGGTGATAGAATAATGAGTCTTTTCCTTGTGTGACACAACTGGATTAAAAGGCAATTCCAATGTGAGAAAGTCCTTTTTGGTCAGTTTTATATATAATATAATTCATATTATAATATGATAATACATTATTACATATAATATATAAGTACCATTTCATCTGAAGCTCTCCACCAAAATATAAATATTTCCTTATAGTTTCTAAAAAATAGTTGTTTCTTATAGCCTCACAGACCAAAGAAAAGTTCAGTCTCTTAACAAGGATGTTTACTTTACAACATCTCTTGAAAATTTTTCTTATCTGTATAGAAAGTAATAAAACATTTTTCAAAAAAAAAAATAAAACATTTTTCAGATAAATTTAAGGTATCTTACCATATTCTGAAACCTGGAATGACTGATAATATGTCTGGTCCTATGGCGAGAAAGAAATAAAACATAAGGAAATATATGAGTTCTTACTGAATATATTGCTTTCTCTAGATGTATAAAAAATTAGAAATATGTTTTTAATGACAAAATCATTTTCCTTATTTCTGTAAATTCACCACCAATCACTTATACAAATTGTTAAAAAGTCAGGAAGACTGAAGCACAGAGAACAATAGCTAAGTTGCTTGCCTTGTTCCCAGCTGACCCAGGTTCAATCCCCAGCACCTCATATATCCCATGAGGCTACCTGAAGCAGAGACAGTTGTAAGTCCTGATCCTGCCAGGTATGCCCCAAAACAAAGCAAAAAGTCTGTAGCACATCAAATCCCACCTTCAACCCCAGCACTTGTGAAAGGAGAACTATTAACTTGGATTATTTAGGAATTTATCAAGGGAAAATAATGTATGTCAAAATAATAAGAATTTATTTTAATAACATTACATGCTTTAAAATAGGAAAAATGGGGGCCATAGCGGTGGTGCAAGCAGTAAGGCATCTGCCTTGTCCATGCTAGCCTAGGACGGACCTTGATTCAATCCCCCAGCATCCCATATGTTCCCCCAACCCAGGAGCAATTTCTGAGCACATAGCCAGGAGTAGTCCCTGAGTGTCACTGGGGATGGCCCAAAACAAAAATTAAATAAATAAAATAGGAAAAATGAAGTTAAACACAACTCGATGTTTACTTATAATGAATAGACATAAAATTATTATGGACCAACATCCTCTACCTTTTGTTTGTTTGTTTGTGGCCACACCTGGTGGCACTCAGGAGTTATTCCTGGCTCTCCACTCAGAAATTGCTCCTGGCAGGCTCGGGAGACCATATAGGATGCCAGGGATTGAATCTGGGTTCACCCCAGGGTGTCTGTGTGCCCTACTGCTGTGCTATAACTCTGGCCCCATCCTCTATCTTTTTAAAAATTATTTTTAATTATTTTTAAAATTATTTTTTAGAATAAACCCTTAAATCGATGGTTTCAATCCAATTTTATTTTTTAATCTATTTCTATTTAAACACCATGGTTACAGGTTATTCATAATACAGTATTTTTTATAGATAGAGTTGTTCATGATAGTTACATCCTATAATGTACAACCTTCACCATTGTATATTTCCTGCCACCAAAGTTCCTAGTTTCCCTCCCATCCAGCCTCCCTCACTGTCTCTGGAGCAGGTATTTTATCCCTCTCCCTCCCTTTCTCCCCCTCTGTTTCTTTTCTCTTCTCTCCTCTCTTTCTCCCCTGTCTCTTCTCTCTCTTATCTCTCACTACTCCTTCTCCCTCTCTTTCTTCTCTCTTCTCTCCTCTTCTCTTTCCCTCCTCTCTTCTCTCTTCTTTCTTTTGCTTCTCCCTCTCTCTCTCTCATTCTTTCCCTCTCCCTCCCTCTTCCTCTCTCCTTCTCTCCCTCCCTCCTTTTCCCCTTCTCCTTCCATGACATTGTGATTTGTACTCCTTCAAATGAAGGGGTGTCATGAATATCCTTTATATATTAGATTTTCTCTAATCTAACTGTACTCTCCGCTCTTTGTGGCAAGCTACCTACCATGGAATGGCTCTCCTGATTTTCATCTCTATTGTCTTGGATATCATCCCCACACTGTCTCTTATTTTCCTTATATCCCAGCGATGAGTGAGATAATTCTATGTTTATCCCTCTCCTTCTGTCTCATTTTGTTCAGCATAATACTATCCATGTTCACCCATGTATAAGCAAAATTCATAATTTTATGTCCCACCCTGCGGGACACTTTTCTCTGGGTATTTCTCAGGAGGAAGCATGCAAATCAACAGAAAACAAAGACAAACAATAAACACAAGACAAACAAAGAGACACAGAGACAGAGAGAGAATGGGAAGGTTCCATTTACTAAAAATGGAAAAGCAAAAGCACCTTAAATAGGTTACAGACTAGCTAGCTAACAGGCAAATATGAGCTGGCAAAATATTCATGATAACAGGAGTTATTAAACCACAGAAAAATGTACGATAAACTCTCAACATTCCTTTCTCAGAAAGGTCAGGATGTTTCCGAGGTGCCCCTTGTCACAAGACACCCTCAAGCTTAGTAAATCTATAATTGTTTTACTGCCTAGAGAAATTTGTTTACTAGAACTATTTGCTTCAGGTGAGTTTTCCTAACAAGACATTCCTTAGCTTTGACCTTACTTGAACTTTGGCACCTAACAATTTCATTTTTTCTAATGGCTACATGGGATTTAAATATGTAAATGTATCACAGTTTCTTTAGCCACTCATCTGTTGTTGGAACCTGGGTTGCTTCCAGAATCTGGCTATTGTAAATCTGGCAATGAACAAAGGGGAGCATGGAGCCTTTTTGTACTGTGTTTGTGTGTGTGTGTGTGTGTGTTCCATAGGAGTGGTATTGCTGAATCATAAGGAAGTTCAATTTCCAGCTTTTTGAGGAATATCCATATTGTTTTCCAGAAAGGCTGGCCTAGCCGGCACTCCTACCAGCAGTGAATGAGTCTCTTTTTACCCATATACAAGCTAACAATGATTGTTCTTCTTCTATGTGATGTGTGCCAGTCTTTATGGTGTGAGGTGGTACCTTATTGTAGTTTTGATTTGCATCTCCCTGATGATTAGTGATATAAAGCATTTTTTCTGAGTCTTTTGGCCATTTGTATTTTTTCTTTGAGGAAGTGTTTGTTCATTTATTCTCCCTATTTTTTGATGGGGGTAGATTTTTTTTCTTGTTAAGTTCTGTTAGTATTTGTATATCTTAGATCTTAACCCCTTATTCGATGGGTTTTGGGTGCATAATTTTCACACCCATTCCATGTGACTTATCCTAGTCACTGTTTTCTTTGAATTGCAGAAGCTTCTCAGTTTAATGTAGTTCAATTTGTCTACCTTTGTTTCTACTTGCTTGGACAGTGGTGTTTCCTCCTTAAAGATGCCTTCAGCCTCAATGTCATGGAGTGTTTTGCCTATGTTTTCTTCTATATACCTTATAATTTGGGGTCTGATATCAAGGTCTTTAATCCATTGTGATTGATCTTTGTGTATGGTGTTAGAGATATGAGTTCGCTGCTTTGCATGTGGCTGACTAGTTGTCCCAACACCATGCTCTCTCCATCCCTACATTCATAGTGACACTTTCTACAATAATCAGAATTTGGAAACAACCCAGATGCCCAACTAAAGATGAGTGGCTAAAAAAAACTGTGGTACATTTCCACAATGAAAGCTATTAGGAAAAATGAAGTCATGAAATTTGCCTATAGATAGTAGACATAAAGACTATTATGCTGAGTTAAATGAACCAGAGGGAAAGGAATAGACATAGAATAGTCTCATTCATCTGCAGAATATAAGAAAAAATAAAAGACAGTAGGGCAATAATATTCAGAGACAATATAGATGAAAGCCGGCAGGACCAGCTCATGACATGAAGCTTGCCACAAAGAGCAATGAGTGCAGTTAAAGCACTAACCACAGTGGCAACTACCATAACAGTGATAGTGATGGAGAGAGGCAAAATGCACAGAGTTTAGAGTGGGGAAGGGAAGAAGGGGACATCGATGGTGGAAAGATCACACAGGTGAAGAGTGGTGTACATTCTGTTAATGAAACACCAGTATGAACATTTTTGTAACCACGTGTAGATTAAAAAAATTTAAAACAGCCTGAACAAGGGGGCTGGGTGGTGGCGCTGGAGGTAAGGTGCATGCCTTGTCTGAGCTAGCCTAGGATGGACCGTGGTTTGACCCCCCGGTTTCCCATATGGTCCCCCAAGCCAGGAGCGACTTCTGAGCACATATCTGAGCACATAGTAACCCCTGAGCGTCACCGGGTGTGGCCCAAAAAAACCAAAAAAAAAAAAAAATTAAAATTAAAAAATAAAAATACCAAGCAAAAGGAACTGGAAAGTTAATACAATGTTAATTACCTGCTTGATCCTCAGTCTGGCATAGGCATGCTCCTAAGAACCCACTCTTCCCCCAGCATAGTAGGTATAGTCATGAAGGCTCCAAATATATGTTGTATGTATCTGATCATGACTTCTGAAAAGAGGAGGAGGCTACGGGGAAGAGTTCTGTTCACTGGCAGTGAGTTCATCTTGGTTGAGGGATTCTTTCATGTGAGGCCATCTTGAGGACATCTTGCAGAAGGCCACAAGCTTGATCCCCAGCGCCAAACCTGTGCCATATTCAATCTGGGCAGTACTGTCACTTGAGCCAAAGTGCTATAGCAGAGAGAGGTAGTGTCTGGCTCACTATATCTGATAATGCAAAACCCTGTCATCCTAACAACAACAACAATGGGAGTGGGAGCCAACAGGGAGATTATTACAGAAAAAGACTCTGGGTCCAATCATCAATATCACATGGCCCCCAAGTACCTCCAGATGTAGCTCTAGTGTTTCCCTAACACCACAAGGCTTTGTGTTGAACCTTCAGGCTCACCATCAAGCAAAGCATCACTGGGAGTGGCCCAGAACTTACTTCATAAATAAATAATTGGGGTAGAAAATGTTTTTTATTTTTAAGTGATAGCCAGCATGCATGCAGAAGGTCGGTGGTTCAAATCCTGGCATCCCATATAGTTCCCCGAGCCTGCCAGAGGCAATTTCTGAGATAGAGACAGGAGTAACCCCTGAGTGCTGCCAGGTATGACCCAAAAACAAACAAAAAAAAGAGTGCATGGAAAAGCCATGAATGAGAAGCTGTATTCTTCCTGCTAATACACTCAGAAATCAAAATGCCTACTAACATGGTCTCCCTCGCCACTCTAGCAGAAAAGGAGACTGTGAGTCGGTCCCAATATAAGCAATTTTCTTTAAGGATGCTGCTAACCAAGGTCTTTTAGAAGTCACATTCACATTTTAGGCAGAATGCTGGGATGTTTTCTAACCTGGCACAGTTCACTCTGTGCTTTCTGTGCAGTTGTCATCACCAGCCAGTGGGGTAGTATATTCTGTAAAATGTTTCAAGGACAGATGTATCAGTAAAAGATGTGTGCTCTCAAAAAAGACAAGCACTTACGGAGACACCTGACAGTAAAAGCAAACTGACCCCAGCAGCAACTGAGCAACAAAAGTGGAAGATAAGGAACATTCAAAAGGCTATTAAACAGGTCCAAGGTGCTGGCATTCTTTCTGGAAGCTTCTAAAGCCACAAAACTCAAAAGATTGTAGATATTAAAAAGGAGCAATTCGGGGCCGGTGAGGTGGTGCTAGAGGTATGGTTTCTGCATTGCAAGCGCTAGCCAAGGATGGACCGCGGTTCGATCCCCCAGCATCCCATATGGTCCCCCAAGCCAGGGGCAATTTCTGAGCGCTTAGCCAGGAGTAACCCCTGAGCATCAAACAGGTGTGGGCCCCCCAAAAAAAAATAAATAAATAAATAAATAAAATAAAAGGAGCAATTCAAAACAAACTGCTTCTGAGTTCCATAATAATTTGATGCCCACATGTATAGGAACCAGAGCTTCAGGTCTTAGGTATAACCCAATATGAACTTGAGAATGAAACTAGATGAACAGTGACGATAGTTGCACAACAATGTGAATGTGCTGATACCATTGAACTTGGCGCTTAAAAATGCCAAGTTCATTTTATGCTACTGAAAATGGCACTTATGAACACATAATACAACCTCATTTATTTGTTCCCAAGTTGCCATGTGCTTGAATTCCCAATACAACTCCTGTAAAATTACAGATTAGGCCTTGATTTTGTACACTGAGGATGCCAGGTCATGCTAGTCACCTGGAGAGGGCAATTACAGAGCACAGAAGCACAGACTCTAGACTCCAAGAATAAATCCAAGGTCCTGTTCCTCAGTCCATACCTTCACCAGTCAACAATACCTTCACAACGGAATAGATGAAACTATTCCTAGCTGTGGGTACACATCAACGCTTCTCAAAATGTGTTTCAGAAAGCACACAGAATTTTCTAGAATGTTTCTTACAAATACAAATTCCTGGGTCTCCTGTTAGCAATCCTGACATTAGCTGAATCAGGCATATACAGATAACTATGAACCACTGATAATTCTAACAGCTGTAGCATGAGATGGGAAACTTGGCCTGATAAGTCAGTTGGTAAGACAAGACAAGCATACATCTGCCATGAAAATAAGGTCAAGTAGCTACAATTGTCACATGAATGAGACTCTCTGAGTCACTCCACTCTAGCTCTAGTTCAGAAAAACTTGAGCATTTATGTCCAAATCACACAGATGCTAGATGCAAGAACTCAGGTCTTTAAAGATTAAAAGGAGGAGAGTGGCAGAGGCACATCACTCTCACATCTGAAGAGCAAGGGCTTCAGACACTAAACATGTACCTTTCTTTTGTTAAAGAACCTATAAATAGCCTCCTAAAAACCTGCAGTTTTAACCCATAAATGCAAAAAGAAAAAAATGCAACCAAATCTAAAACCACATACAAACAACAAATTATTCACCCTTAAAAGGAAAGGAAAGTCTGAGCCATACTATAACAGGAAAGAATTATTCGAAAAATTATCAGGACATAAATACGTGAAATAAGCCAGACAGGAAAGACAAATACTTCCTGATCCCACTTACAAGAGGTATTTAGTGCAGACCAACCCATAGAAATAGAAAACAAGCAATGGCTGCCAATAGCTGGAGGGCTTGGTTCCGCGATCAGGACATAGTACTTGATGGCTGCACAGTTTTAGTTTTGTAAACAAAAGAGTCAGAGTGATGATAAGACGTTAAGTGTGGCCCCACAATGTGGACAGATTTAACTCACAGCTTTGTGCAAATAAAATAGTTAAGACAGCAAATTTCACATTATACATGTTTTACCACTATTGAGAGTAGGGGGGATATTTTCAACTATTTGGGAAAGACAGAAATATCAAGTTAAAAATCTGCAATCTGCCTCAGTCACCACCAGCTAAAGTAAGCCAGGAATGCCTCCCCCAACAAGCCCTCATCACCCCAAATGTGCAGAACCTATTTTAGTGGGCGTAAGATGCAGGATTTAAAAGGGTTTAAAAGGCAGATTTTAGACACGGATCGCACGTAAACAGTCTCTCCACCCACTAACTCCCACTGCGCCTCCAGCCACCACTGATCAGAAGCTCATACTCCTCTTGATCAGGAAAGATCAGTGAGATCTTATGTACACACTCTGGCCATAGTCCACTGCCCTACAAACCCTGCTGACACTTTAGTCTATACCAGACAGTCCTAGGCAGACCAGGACCAACTTCTTTCTCCCTTAGAAAATTATAGCCCCTGGGAGGGAGATATAGCACAATGGTAGGGCTTTTGCCTTGCAAGCAGCCGATCCAGGACAGACAGTGGTTTGAATCCCGGCATCCCATATGTCCCCTGAGCCTACCAGGAGCGATTTCTGAGCACAGAGCCAGGAGTAAACCCAGACCACCACTGGGTCTGACCCAAAAAATGTATTTTATATATATTTTAACTTTACAGATGATGACCTAAAATCAGCATTTAATATCTTAGCAATGGAATTCAAAGACTCTCAAACCAAAGAAATTAAGAAATCCATAGATGGACAATTCATCCAACTCAAAGAAGAACTCTATCAGAAGATGTAAGAGTCCACAAAAATGGAACTTAGGGAACTTAAAAACATGATAGCAAGTCACAGTAGCAAAGATACTGCTATTGAATCACATGGATGAACTTGAAGACAAAATACAAGCCAGCAACAAAAAAAGAAGTCAATAAAAAAATGAGAGACAAAATTTTGGAAGAAATGTAAGATACTTAATAAACAATGACAAAAGAAATAATCTAGGACTTATAAGAATAACAGGAAAGAGAAAAGGGAAAGGGGAAGAAAAATACTGAGGGAAATAATAGCAGAGAATTTTCCCACTCTCTGGAAAGAGACACCTGTAAAAATCCAAGAGGCAACAGAGTTCCAAATAAAATAGACCATAGTAGATCAACACCAAGATATATAGAAATCCAAATGGCAACAAAAAAATAAAAGAGAGAGAGATGACTTTTTAAAGCAATAAGAGGAAATAAAACCTCAGTACATAGGAAATAACATAAGAATCAAACCAGATCTTTCACTTGAAACAATTCAAGCAAAAAGACAGTGGAAGGCATGTTTAAACTATTGAATGAAAGAATCTTCCAACCTAGAGTCCACTACCAGGCAAAACTGTCGTTTACATGGGAAGGAAGCACCTCACATCCTGAACAATGTGGATAAACTAAAACCTTTTCCCTAAAATCTGGTACAAGACGAGGTTGCCCTCTCTGACCACTCCATTTCAACATATGGAAAGTAGTTCTTTCCATAGGTATCAGGCAAAAAAAAAAAAAAAGATGTCAAGAGCATCAAGAAAGGAAAGAAAGAAGTCAAGCTCTCACTGTTTGCAGATGACATGATACTATATTTAAAAAACCCTAAATACTCTACCAAAAAGCTTCTAGAAACAATAGATTCATATAGCAAAGAGGCAGGCTACAAAATTACCATGCAAAAAAAAACCTTCTTATATAAAAATAATGATAGAGAAGAAATGGACATTAAAAAAACAATCCCATTCACATTCGTGCCACACAAAATCAAATACCTTGGAGTCAACTTAACTAAAAGGTGAAGGATCTATACAAAGTAAACTACAAAACACTGCAACAAGAAATAAAAGAGGACACAGAAAATGGAGACACATACCCTGTTCATGGATTGGGAGGATTTAACATCATTAAAATGGAAATATGCCCCCAAAGCATTGTACAGATTTAATGCAATTCCTCTAAGGATACCCATGAAGTTCTTCAAAGAAGTGGATCAAACACTCTTGATATTCATTTGTAACAAAAGAACCCACAAATAGCTAAAGAAACACTCAGAAGAAAAAAAAAATGAAGCATCACTTTCCCCAACTTTAAATTGTACTGCAAAGCAATGGTCATTAAAACAGCATGGTATTGGAATAAAGAAAGAACCTCAAATCTGTGGAAATGACTTAAGTATTCAATCAATTAATCTTGGATAAAGAGGCAAGAAATGCAAAATGGGGCAAGGAAAGTCTCTTTAACAAATAGTGTTAGGAAAATTTGTCAGCCACATGCAAAAAAGCAAACTGACACCATGCACAAAGGTCAAATTCAAATGGATTAAAGAATTTGATATCAGACCCAAAACCATAAGGTATATAGAAGAACACATAGGTAAAACACTCCCTAATATTGAGACTAAAGGCAATGAGGAAACAGCACTGTCCAAACAAGTAGAGGCAGCGATAAACAGATGGAACTATATTAAGCTGAGAAACTTCTAGAAGCTTCTGCACCTTTAGAAAAAGCAAGTAGGAAACAAAGGCCACCTACAGAATGGGAGAAATTATTCACTCAATGCCCATCAGATAAGGGGTTAATCTCATTTATACCAGGAACTGACAGAAGTTAAAAAGAAAAAAACCATCTAACGTCATCAAAAAAGGTGGGGAGAAGAAATAAACAAATAGTTCCTCAAAGAATAAACACAAATGGCCAAAAGGCACATGAAAAAATGTTCCACAGCACTAATCATCAGGGAGATGTAAATCAAAACAACAATGAACTAACAGCTCAATGCCACAGAGGATGGCACACATCACAAAGAACAAGCACTATCTTTGCTGGGGGGGGGATGTGGGAAGAAAGTAACTCTCACTTACTGCTGGTGGGAATGCCACCTAGTCCACCCTTATGGAAAATAATATGGAGATTCCTCAAAAAACCAAAATTGGCCTCCCAGTTATACCACTCCTAGGGATTATACACTAGGGACACAAAAACACAACACAAAAATGCCTTCTGCACACCAATATTTATTGCAGCACTACATAGAATAGCCAGACCATAGAAAGAGCCCAGATGCCCAACAACAGATGAGTGGCTAAAGAAACTGTGGTACACAATGAAATACTATACAGCCATCAGGAAAAATGTAGTCACAAAATTTTCCTATACATGAATGAACATGGAAACTTATATGTTGAGTGAAATAAGTCAAAGAGAAAGAGATATACGCATAATGGTCTTACTCATCTATGAGTTTTAAGAAAAATAAAAGACAATATTTTAATAATACCCAGAGACAATAGAGTTTAGGGTTGGAAGGAACAGCCCATGATCTAAAGCATATCCCAAAGAGTAGTGAGTTCAGTCAAAGAAATAAATACACTGACAACTATCACAATAATGGTAATGAGTCAGAAAAGTAGAATGCCTGTCTCGAACACAGGTGAGGGGTGGAGGCACGTGTGGGACATTAATGTTGGGAAGATTGCACTGGTGAAGGGGGATTGTCCTTTTTTTTGTTTTGTTTTGTTTGTTTTGTTTTGGGGTCACACCCATTTGACACTCAGGGGTTACTCCTGGCTATGAGCTCAGAAATCGCCCCTGGCTTGAGTGGACCATATGGGACACCGGGGTATCAAACGGTGGTCTGTCCTACGCTAGCGCTTGCAAGGCAGACATCTTACCTCTAGTGCCACCTTCCCAGCCCGGGATTGTCCTTTTTTATAACTGAAACCCAACTACATGTTTGTAATCATGGTGCTTAAATAAAGATATTAATTTTAAAAAATGGTAATCTGGAACCAGAGATAATACAGGAGGAGGTCAGGTGGCTTGTCAGGCCTGGCTTGCCCTCTTGCACCATATGTGATATACTGAGCCTCCAATTCATTCCTGAGCAGACAGGCAGGAATAGTCTCTTGGACCAAATATTACCCAAGCCTTACTTCATTTTCATCCATGCCACCTTAAAAAAAAATGCTAGACTACAGCAGAGTAATAGGGCACATGTGTAACATGCTTCCAAGTATGGTCCCAGCCATCACTGGGGACAACCTTGCAGTCACCAACCCTGGAACCAAATTGCTGAACTTTCAAACACCAATTGGGAGGCCTCACAAAAAATGCTAGTCTCTTATCCATGCCGTCATTATAAATCAAAACTCTAATGATTCTTATGTTTTGATAGCTTGTTCTTTAGTAATAATAAAACTACTTATTCCTTATTTAGAGACAAAATGGGATTCTGAAACTATCTTACATTAATGAAACCTTATAGTCAACATTTTCAAACCACATTGCCTAAGGTGAAATTTTTTAAATGCCTAAGGTGAAATTTTTAAAAAGCCCATGAAAGCAAATACTTTCCCCTCTATGGTATTTAAACAGAAAAAGAATTATATATTTTTCCTTAGGAAAAGAAATATATATTCACTATTGAGAAAATATTCATTCATTTATTCACCCTGTTTTAATGTAGGCTTAGGACAACACATTCAAAATTTCTGAATCATTTTTACCACATTGTAGTTTACCTGAGTTCACTTTCCTTTCTAATATCAAACCTGATCTAAGCTGCAGTCCAAACTTGATTCCTGATCTTTTCTGAAAGAACAGAAATTAGATTTTTAAAGTTTCAATGGTCAAAGAAACTCAGCTTTTCTGATACTTTCCTTCTGTCAATATATTTTTAAATGTTCTGTTGTTTTCATAAAGTTTATTCTCTAAAAAAAAGAATATTCAATAATAAATATGTCCTCCATAGTAATTTTTCACTACCGAAGGAAAAATGAGCCAATAACAAGAAGAGTGTTGTAGTTCAAGTCTAACCAAAGGCCAAGGCTAGAGCTGTTTGCTTCATTCCAACTCTTTGATTATGCTGACACCTGGTGGCTCTTAAAGACTTTTTCTTTTCTTTTCTTTTTTTCTTTTTTCTTTTTTGATTTTTGGTTTTTGGCTCACACCAGGGGGCGCTCAGGGGTTACTCCTAGCTCTATACTCAGAAATCGCTCCTAGCAGGCAAGGCGACCTTAAGGGATACCGGGATTAGAACCACCACCCGTCCTGGGTCAGCTGCGTACAAGGTAAACGCTCTACCTCTATGTTATCTCTCCAACCCTCTTAAAAACTTTTTCTTTAATATATATAAAAGGGTTTTTTTGTTTTTTAGTTTTGTGTCTACTATTACATCATCATTGCTATTTTTTTAACAAAGTACACATTATCAAATCATTATGTAGCACATTTTAATTAATAGATTGTTTTCTAAAAGTTCAAGGTGTTCTATAGAATGTAGAAGTGTAAATTTATATTAAGTTCAAGAAAAATTACTATTAACACAACTTAAAAATATTTGGTGGGGGTGGATTTTGGACCACACCCAGGGACACTCAGGAGTTACTCCTGGCTATGTGATTAGAAATCGCTCCTGGCTTGGGGGACCATATGGGATGCCGGGGATCGAACTGAGGTCCATCCTGGATCAGCCGCATGAAAGGCAATTGCCCTACCACTGTGCTATCGCTCCAGCTCCCCCAACTTAAAATTTTTCATTTAATAATATTAATACTTTCTGGGCCTTACATACAGCCTCCAGCTCAATATCCAGCACCATGTATGGTTCTCCTGAGCACCATCTGGAATGATTCTTTTGGTGGTGCTTACCAAGAGGCGCTCACCCGTTACTCCTGGTTCTGTGCTCAGTAATTACTCCTGGCAGGCTCCAAGGACCAGATGGGATACCTGAGATCAAACCCAGTTGGCCACATGTAAGGCAAATGCCCTAGCCACTGTAGTATCAATCCAACCCTTCCTGGCGTGATTCTTGAACAGAGATAGGAATAAGCCCTGAACACTGCCAAATGTGGCCCAAAATAAAAAAATTAATTATCATTTCTATGTACATATCACACAGATAGTGGGATGAGCAAGGCCCTAACAAAGACTAATCTGTTCGGTACTGCCAGTGAAAAGTGACATGGAAGAAGTAGGAGAGGTGTGGCAATGGAGAGTATCTATAGGCAGTAGGTCACTTTAGAAAATGTATCAGTGGGGGCCGGGCGGTGGCACTGGAGGTAAGGTGCCTGCGCTAACCTAGGACAGACCTCGGTTCGATCCCCCGGTTCCCCATATGGTCTCCCGTGCCTGCCAGGAGCAACTTCTGAGCGAATAGCCAGGAGTAACCCCTGAGCATCACCGGGTGTGGCCCAAAAAAACCAAAA
>PVKC010011684.1:0-15627 GCA_004027635.1 Crocidura indochinensis | reverse complement strand
TGTTTCCACTTATTCTTCTTGTCATGGGAAATTAGATTCCCATCACCCCAGTTCTTGAGGAGCCAAGGAACCCAGACTGGAGTGAGGAATTGCTCTTTGCAAGAACAGACAGTTAGTCCTAAGTTTTGCACAAGGTTTCATTTGGGTCTGTCACCTTCCTTCAACTGGAAGAATTTCAGGAAATGAGTAGTGAAGTAAAAGTTTTATTCAGAGATTATGAGAAAAGAAAAGGAGAGAGAGTAACTTATTCCAAAGAGAATTCCAGAGACTGAGAAAGCCAAGAGTACACGTGTCAAGTAGAGATGCAGGCTACACCCCAGAATGGGGAAATTAGTTGCTTGCCTTTGCTGAGTTGGTTTTATAGGTTTTATTCCCCAAACTGCCTCATGTGGGACTTTCTATGGAATAAGTTCATTGCTATGGAATCGTCAAAGGGAGAGCTTGAACTTTTGGTGTCCACCATCATATACTTATCATAACCCTTGGCTTCTCGTGGAGCTTCTCTTCAGAGGAGAATCTAGCATTCTTTGAGTCTTACAAGCCTAGGTGCCCTTTATCCACTAAACGTGTTTGACCTTCATGTTTTGTTTTGTTTTGTTTTGTTTTGCACTTTGGGGCTTGTGACCCATCTTGCTTTTATTATTTCTGAAATCTATATGCCTACTTCAAAACTAGTTGCAAATCCTGGGACTTTGGGCCCTACCACTGGGATCCTAGGAGAAAAAAAATCAGAGGATTTAGTTGCTGGAAGTGGTAAAGTGATGGAGTTACTGGATACAATGTAAGAAGGGCTGAAAGCGGCCTGCATTCGCTTATTCTTCTGTGCAGAAGAAAGATTACAGAGTGGGGCGCTTGCATGCTTTTCTTGGCAAAGTTCCTCTTGTGGGTGTTTAGAGGATGTTATTCTCTTTCTTCAGCAGGATTGTAAGCTGTGTTCACATTGTAAAGCACTCTGCTATCCCCCACTGTGTCTGTTTCACAAAAGCAAATTGTAACATGACCTTATTTGACTTCATATCATACGATAGCCGTTTATCATTTTACATGTCTGTCTCCCCCTGTTCTGACTTAGTTTTGAATCACCCTCTTTAATACAGTGCCTGTCCTTCAGTGTGGGGGTGGAGTAATGCATGCCACCAACAGGCACTGAGTGAATGAATCACGGATGAATGAGTGAAGGAATAGATTTGCATCACACCTGAAGAGTACATGGTGATTTTCCTTCTACCTTCACTTTATTTGAACCCTGCAGCAACACTTGCAAAGACTGATAGGACTAGAGTGATTATCCTATTCCCTAGGTGCAGAAATCATCTATGGGAGATAATCAAAAGTTTGTATATATTCTCCTATTTTGGACAGCAGAATCACAATCCAATTGGGGCTGGAGCTACAGATCTGGCTACTAAGTCACAGCTTCCTCCTCTGTTCATGATAGACTCAATATATGTTTTATATTGAGATTTGTATTTGACAGTTGAAGAGTCTTGCTAAGATAATCTTTCCACAACAGAAAGAGTAATCATGATAACAAAGAGAGATACTACTTACAGAAATGTATGTTGAATACTCAATACATTTTGAGCACTTTACATAGAAATTTTGACAAGCACAGCCACCTACAGTTAAACTACCTTTGTTTCATTTATTTCACGCAGAATAAAAACAAAAAAGCAAGGCACAGAATGTTTATGTGTTCTGAGCATGGCCAGAGTTGGTTTATACCAGCAGCACTATTGGATCCAACATCGTTTATGTTTAAAACCCCACTCCTGAGTGGGATAGAGTTCTATGGGCTGAGCACATGTTTTTCTATGTGGTTCACCCAAATTTGAACCCTAGTTCTGCATGATGCCCTGAGCACCTCCTTGAGAAATCCCTACCAAAGACAACACAAACAAACTACCTACCAGTTAGGAGTAGCTCTTGAGAACTAGCAGGTTTGGTTACCCGTAGCCCCACCCCAATTCCATAATATCACCACAGTTGGGAGGGGTCTGCAGTTGGAAATAAAGTTGTCTGAGGGGGCAGGGGAGAAGAAAGGCAGCAAGTGATTATGGAAGGCAGCACAGAAAAAGCTGTATTAAAAGCTTAGCTTAGAAGCCATGTGGAAAAATGCACATGGTGGTTAGGGCCATGTAATAAAACTGGCTGTCTCCTGAAACTTCATCTGATTGCATATGAATCTCTCTGCCATTATCCTGCAACCTTCAGACCTACTGGTCAAGGGACTAAAGGTGCCCTGCCAAGAAAGACCTCACCCCAACGCTAAGACTCAATATTCTGTCAAACTTTCTCCCTTGAAGGATCTATTTCCTCCTCCATTATTATTTTCTCTAATAGGTAATGCTTTTTGAATCATTTTGACCTTGGACAAATTATCTAACTTACCAGAGCCTCTGCTTTCTTGCTTATTAAAAGAAGAAATTAATATATGACTTTTGGAATTACTATGAAAATAAAACGGTAATGCATGAAGAATGTGCTTTGTAAGCTCCAAACACATGAAAGTTGTTATTGCTCAGTTGTGGGGGGAGCTGCAAGCTATTGTGACAATAATTTGCCTGAACGCGTTTATCAAGTTCATACTATGGGTAAGGCTTGTTCAAACTAAGAGAAATACTTCTATTCATCCCTAAACATAATGCTAGTAAATTTCAGCAAGAGCATCTACTTTCTCTACTTTTTTTTCTGGCATAACTACAACTGAAATTATCTAACAGGAAACAAAACAAAATCAGGCAAAGCAATCTTGTTTAAAATTGTGACAGTGATTACAATGTTGTTCACGATTTTCTGCTTTCAATAATACCCCATCCTGCTTAGAAGCTTTCCTACCATCATTCCAATTTCAGACCTTGCCTGCCTAGCCACTTTGGAGAGTAGATGTATGTAAACTTCCATTTTCTGAGTGAAATAAACAAGATGAATAAACAAGATGATGTTTGCATGTGGTATCCGGGTTGGAGATGTATTGGGACTGTCAGAGTTGGAAGTCGGAGTTTGTAGTGGGCTCTTTCCTCGTGGCCTCCTGGCTTCACACCTTAAACAAGGCACATGAACTGACAAAGTTTCCATTTCTTCACCAACTGAATGCCACCATTGAAACTATGAAACTATAAAGACCATTTGCACCATGTAAACATGAGTTTTTTCATATGGATATTCTAAGCACATTCTATTTTGTAGAAAAGGGGATTGGCCTCAGACTTTGGTGGAGGGTTTCCCTTTGAGTGAGTCCATCTGTGTATAGAAAGTATGCCTCTAAGATTTAACTTTTAGCAACAGAGTTTGAAACCATTCTGGAAGTTTCCATCCTCTTCAACCATCCTTTTCATTCCTTTTGCAAAACTAGCATTTGTGACACATGGCAGATGGTATGAAATAGAAGCTCCATGAGTTGACAGTGCTGAGAAGCCAAGAACAAGCCTGCCCCACAGAGATAGTGCTAGCCATCCCCTCAGAAGTCGCACACACTTGTTTTGGATCTGTTGGGGTGGCTTATTTCTACATGCTGAGTTTTCCTCTCTAGCTATAGGAATAAAGAGAGTTTATTCCTGCAAGGCCCGGCTGACAAATAGCATCACTGAATAAGCCAAGTAATATTTTGGCAGTTTCTTCGTTCTCATAGTGCAGGGTAGGAGGCAATTTAGCTTAGTTGGGGAACACATAGGCATCCACTACCTCACCCCATCAGGATCTGAGCTTCTTAAAGGAGGCTCAGCACTTATATGCATGTTTGTGTGCATGTGAATATACACATGTGTGTGAATGTGTGAACTGTTGGGTATCACTAAGTGCTGGGCCCTTCTTGGCTGCTGTGGAGGTGTTACTGCAGTGAGAAGAGATGCCCAGATGCCACCTTTATGCTGTGGTTCGGCTTTAAAAATGCTGGCATGTATTCTCTTCATCACTCAGCATTTATTGCCACTGCCTCTACTCTGCTGTCATTTTTGCTCACAGCCTTAGATCTCGGCTTCTCTACATCTCTCTGAATCCCCTATTCTCCCCAGTCTTTTTCTTCCTGGCTCCAGGGTCCACACTCTTGGCATCCATACTCTGGGAGCAGAACAAATTATAACTGGATCCTGGTTTTTCATGGTTTAATGGTCCTCTGATTCCTTGAAAGCAGGAAGTAAGATGCAGTCTTGAACTCTGTGTGGGAGGTAGAGGGATAGGGGCTGAAAGGTAGGGAGAGCTTGACTGAGAAGTTTCAAGGATGTGTCCTAATCTTTCCTTTAGTGTCTGTGTGATCTTGGCTAAATGGCTTCTTCCTGAAACTTTCTGTTTTTTCCATCTTTAAAATAGGTGTAAGCAGTACTTGTCACAGTGAACTCATAAGAGCTAACGTTGTTCATGTAAGCATGTCTGGTATATTCAATATTGTTCCCATTTGTTGTTCCCATTCGGATACAAGCTCATACTAGCTGGCAGCTTCATCCTGATTTAGTTACTATTTGAGTGACTGAGGAAATGAACCATGAAGACTATTTTGCCTTCCAGAAGTGACTCCTATAACTCATTTGTAAATGTTGGCATTTTGGGAGTGGGAAGAAAATTTGGGTTTTTTTCTTTTAGGTGACTGGGCTGTGCATTTGTATTAGTAAGAGAAAAACTGGGAGAGCTATTTGTCTATTCGATCTTGTTTTGGGGACACACTCTGCAGTGCTCAAGGCTTACTTCTGGCTTTGTGCTAGGGGGTCATTTCTGGTGATGCTCAGGGACCCAAGGGGTAACAGGGATCCAACATGGGTCAGTCATCTGCAAGGCAAATGCCTTACCTGCTATACTATCGCTCCATCTCTGGCTTTCTTTTGCACCTGTAGCTTGTGTCTCTTGGGTCACAGTTCACAGGAAATACAAATAAGCACTCCCGGAAGGTTTTCCCAAACATTCTGGATAGAGCCCAAATTCTTCCATTTCGCATAACTTTGAAGTGACCTGGGAATCTGGGAACTGACCTCAGGGAATACAGTGCTCCTGGCCCCATCTGTGGCTCTTTGTGAATTTGCGAAGCAGCAGCATGGACATGTCATTGAGGATAATGACTTTCACTGCCAGAGATGTCCTGGTGCCCAGGCACAAGGACTCGCTGCTGCCTGCTAATGGCACCATGCCTGCTTTAGTGCCCAGAGGTTGCCATCACCAGGTGCCACCCTGGCAGAGTTGTCAGTGTCCACAGCTGAAACATCATATGCTCTATGGGGAGATTTTTAGATTCTTAGTTTCCAATTGTTCTAATCATCCCCAAAATGGCATCTGCTCTTTAAGAAGCATATACAGTGTTGTCAAAGAGGGGTGTTGGGCCCCAGTGGAATATCTTTTCCTCATAGGTGGGATCATTGTCTTTTATTCTAGGGGGTGCTTTTGGATCCTGATTTTTTTGGAATTAAGCTTTCTCCCTGAGATACCTACACATGGCATAGAGTATTGTTCACCTCCTGACCTGCTAAAAATGGGTGATTCCTGCTCCTGCTCCTGCTCCTCAACTCCTCTAGTGAAAAGCTACTGGGGGAACCCCTCCGTTACACCAGCATATTAAGAGCAGAAAAAGTATGAGTGACTGAATAGGTTTATGATGTGTGAGACTAAGAATGTGAATGTATGTTATTGTAAATGATGTGAATGTGACTGTGATGTGAGTGATTGTAGATATATGAGGTGTACGTACATGAAAGAATAAATATGTAATTGTCTGATGTGGTTATAACTATGTGTGGAGTGGGTGAGTGTGAGTGCAATTTTTAAGAGTGTATACATGTGAGAGTAAACATCTGAGTGTGATTGTAATTGATTCTGTGTGAATGGATGTGTGAGTATGGAGATTTAAGAATGCATGTGAATGTAAGAATAAGCATGTTAGTATGTATGACACTATGAGTGTAATTGTTAATGTATTTGTGTGTGATTATATGATTGTGACTGTGTGCATATGTAAATGTGTATTATTGGAGTGTGTGAGTTGAGGATAAACATATGTATATATCTGTATATATGTGTGAGTGTATTTGTGAATATGCATGTTCATGTGTGATTATGTGGTTGCATGTTATTGTGTGTGCAGGTGAAGGGATGTGCATGTATGAAAATATTAATATGATTATATGTAATGACGTGGGTATAATTGTAAATGCGAGTATATGTGAGTGATAATGTGGTTATAATTAAGTGTGAGTGTATAGGTGGAGCAATGTAATTGTATGAAAATAAGCATGTGTGTTAATATATGTTAATACACATGTGAGAAATCATGTTGAGTATATTGTGTGTACATGTGTACATGTAATTGTGTATGAGTGATTTGTGTGTATAAACATATTTGTGTATGATGTATTGTGTGTATATATATATGTACTATGTGTATTTGTGAGTATGGAGGTGAATGTGTATGATTCTGTGAGATTCTATGAAATTGTGTGTATTTTCCTTCATAGACTATGGGAGTCACTATATTTATCTCTGGTTTTGTGATTCAGCTGATAGATTTATCTGTATATCATGGATCATCTTTCCCAGTCAATCCACAGAGCAAACTGGTGTAAAACACATCACACCCCCAGATAAAATATAGCAGCCCCTTGCCAGGCCAGGCCTTTTGGTCCCATCATCATCGATGTCATCTGCTAAAGCACTAGCTGAGCCATGATACTGAAACATCAGCGCAGGACCCTGATCAGAAATCATGTTCTTTTTTCAGTTTGATCTTCCTTATATCCAAAATGAAAATGACTACAAGAATCAGAGCAGGAAGAGACTCAGAAATGATCATTGTCCACTGATTTAAAATGTCAAAGAGCCATCAGATAGGAATACGTGAATTTTTGGCAGGTCTCTGAAGGTCCCACAGAACTGAGCAATTGGGCTTATATACACCACCAAAGAGGAGGTGCCTTCTTTCTAAGCCCATGAACAAATCAGAAAGTTTCCAAATTAAAGGCTGGTGCTATGCAGAGTGGCTCAGGGCTTGGATTAGAACTCAGCATCAGCCAAAGGACATGCAAAGTAACTGTATCTCATTTTCTTGATTTGGAAGGAACAGTTACAAAGGAAGGTGCCTGCTAAAATAGGGACTTATTTCTTTTTTTATTTGCAGGAGGGGGATGCAAATCTGGCAGAGCCTAGTGGGGGCTACTCCCTGCAGTGCCAGGGATCAAACGCAGAACTACATTCAGAGCATGCATTCCAGCCCTCTAAGCCATCTCCCCAACCTCTGAAAATAGCAGCTGTTATTCAACCATTCTACAGGGACAGAAACAAAAATCTCAAGTCGATCTTCAGTCAGTTGCTATTTTGACTTGAGCCATACTTTGTGACCTGATGATACTTTTGCCTGTTTGTTTTCTAATATAGGTGGACAAGGTCAACCTGGAAGGTGTCCATCTGTGCATTTTTTATTGTGCTCAGTGTCCTATGTCCCGGGAAAGTTCATCACAGGGTTTGTTTTTATCACTATTTCTAGACATAAGCCTAGAGATGAAAGCCAGTGACTGTTTTGAAGGAGTAAGACATATGGGTAAAAGAGAAAACAGAAGTGTATGTATGCATATGCATATCATGTGCACTTAGCATTCTAAGTGCATTCTTGGACTTTTAAGTGTCAATGGTGACAGGGAAATCCTTTTACACAATCATCCTATGAATTGATTACAGGCCCCTATTCATGTGTCTGAAGCTGAGCTTTAACTTGAAGGAAAGTACAGGCCCAAAACATTTGTGAACAAATATTTGCAGAACATACTTCTTCCTAAACACACACAAATGAGTCTTGTGAATAGAAAGGTATTTTGTTTGATGCTCAGATTTGACAATAAGCAGCAAGGAGTTGGAGCAGCAAGGAGCTTTCATTCTGGATTTGGTCCCTTGTGGGTGTCCCAGCACTGCCACTCCTAGGTGGGTGACCATGGCTTTCTGAAATGGACTCACTCTGCCTGTTTCTACTACCAGGAAGAAGCTTGAAATGCTGCCATTATATATACCTGTATATAAACACTACTAGGGGGACTCATACATAATTACTTTAATAATTAGCTATCATTTCTGCCCAAGTATTGAGTAGAAACTAAAACATAGTGAGATTATGCTTTCAGCAAAACAAACAATGCTTTCAGCAAATTAAGACGAATTTCCCCTAGATGATTACTTCCGTTTCAGTCAGACTTTTAGAGTAGGGGGTTTGCTTGAAGACCTCTCAAGTTGTATGCATTTTATGCAGTGTCATAGCTCACTGCACTGATAGGTGAAGTAAAGATCAGCAGTCAGTTCTGGCTTTGCAACATCACTTTCTTTAGTGCAGTTACAATGACTCTCACCAATATGAAATTCTTGTGTCCTTGGGTTTTCAAGGACAAACATTTAAAGTCCCCCCTTACCTCCAGAATCTTTGAAGAGATAAAAAAGCAGAGATCAGTCATAAGAGAAGGATGCTAATATGCTGAATGATTCATAATTGCATTAAAAAGTGGGATGAAAAATTTCACATCTGAAAAATGATTTTGGGGGCAGATAGCACAAAACAAGCCCTATCCAAGAAATAGAAAATAAAAGTCACTGAAGGGCTCCTCTGGCCTAGAACTGAGAAGTTTGCTGAGGTGTCCAGGTAGGGAACTCTGATTTGTGGTATCTCACTATGGAATTCACTATTGAAGACAGTGTTGACTGATCTCTTCTCTCCACTCCTTGTGGCCTTTTATTACACCATCCAGAGGCCCTGCATTAATCCCAAGCAGCTATACTGAGGGTAGAGGAGTGAAATTTCCAGAAATTAAATAAAATTATGATTTTAATGTAAGAATTTGGAGACCTTTAAGATTGGCATATAACAGCCTGGATGGCCATTTCCCCCAATGCCTTCCTCTTAAAACTCAAGTAACCTAAAGCCTAGGGGAGTGCAGTGCTTCTCCTAGAACCACTCCATGATAGCACCTTTGGACTCTAACTTGGAATGATCAGAAGTTCAACTGAAATGGGTAGTTCTCTTCCCTAATGGGAATACTGACTGCCCCAGCTCATCAACATGTGACAGAGAGGGAAATGTTTGCTTTTCAGGCTTTCAGGTTCAGTATGAGCTTATTGGTTAAAGATTATAAGTCATCTCCATCTACCATTTCAGTCATCTTGTAGAACATTGGCTCCATAAAAAGGAAAAACACCTTTCATCTTTGCTTTTTTGTGTTTTATTTTTCATGTTCCCACTTATTAAGGCAGTTTATTTTGCAAAAGTTCAGACGTTCAAAATTTTGGTTATTACCTCTCATTATATAACCACCACCAAAATGACAAACCCCCCTTAGTCCCATTTGCTCTCAATTCCCTTTCCTTGCTTCACCCTCTGGGAACCCCAGATCTGTTTTCTGTTACTGACGTTTTTGCTTTCCTTCAGACTGTATTAGAAAAGTAAGTGCATAGTGCCTTCATAGTGGGCTTCAGCTTTTCTCTAAAGTATTGTTCTTGTTATTGTTATTGATTTTTTGAGAGTCACTATTGTATGTTTATGTGTTTTTTCTTTTGATAGTTTGAATAACATTTTGCATCACATAGGATAAAGGTTTATCAGTGTGTTCATCCATTCACCCCATTGATGGTCATTTGGGTTGTTTCCAGTGTGAGACCACTTAGAAATACCTTCAACCTTTACCAACCTTAATCTATATTTTTACTATTTAGCAACTTTTCTACCCCAGCCTCTAACTTCTGACAGTGAAGTATTTTTTGTAGGGATAGAATTGCTGGACTCTTAACCCACTACTGTGGTCTCAGAAGTAATCTTCTGCTCCTCTGATAATAGTAGTACCAGGATAACTGCAGATACCTGCCAGTTTAGCTCTAATATCATTTACTTCCATGTCAGACCTACGGCTAACTGACAGAGGGCAACAAAGAGTTGCATCTTGTCCTGAGAATAAATAGAGCATTGTGAGTTTATATCTCAGCTGATAGAGGAGTTTAGGTTCTGCCTTTTATACAGGTTTGGTGCTAGGGAGGCACAATGGCTAAGGGAAGTCCAGGCTACCCAGAAGCCAGGCTTACCCCCTGGGATGAGTTAGCTTTTAGACCTAACCCAGGAGATTCTCCTGAAAAATGCACTGCCCCTGTTATAACTCACCATAATGAGCAGGAAACAAAAGGTTGTGAGGGAAAGAGGTGACTGATGGCAGTGTGGCCTCCCTGCTGCAGCAGGCACTGTGCCCGCCCCAGGAAAGCCTAAAACATTATGGCTCCAGGTCACTGAGTGGTAAATGAGCACTTATGGCTACTGTGACAACAGGATTGATGAGCTCAACTACCCAAACCAGTCTGCTACTGCCAGTGAGCAGGGGCAGAAGAATGACCCCCATTTAGGCCATTGTAATTCTCTGAATTTCTGCAGCTGACATGTCTCCCTCCATACTAAAGCCCTTTCCAGTCATGGGCAGTTGGGACAAAGCAGACCTAGAGGTCAGGCCTGTGGGGTTAAAGTGCAGGCTTGTTGACATGGGTAGTCCTGGTTCATTGCAAAGTTGCAATCAACATCTCATAACCTCAGAGAAGTAAACAGACCCATGACTGGATCCAGTTGTGTACAAACAAGCAGTCTCTGAGCCCACACTGGAGACTAAAGTGGGCACAGGAGCCAATAGGAAGCTGGGGAGAGTGGGAAGGAAGCAGGGGCAGCATGAAGAAACCAGATGATTTATACAGGCCTTCACCAAGACTGGACTTATATGTTTCTGGAAGCAAGTTTCTCCTACAGCTTAGGAACTAGAATGCAGTGTGCTCTTGTGCTCTCTCTCTCTTTCTCTCTATCTATCATCTATCTATCTATCATCTGTCTATCTATTATCTATCATCTATCTATCTATCATTTATATATCAATCATCTACTATCTCTATCTTCTATCCCTACCTATCTCTATCTATCTATCTATCTATCTATCTATATCTATCTATCTATCTATCTACCTATCTATCTTTCTCTCTCAGCTCTCGGATAGTGGTTAGAACTTATCTTGAAAACTCAAATTGTTTCCTGTCACTGAACAAAAAAAAGTCAGAGAGGCCTGGTTCTCTATGGATCTCCACTATAGGCTTCATCAGTGTTGTCAATTAAACACACTCAGTAGTACTTCCATTTCTCCCAGTATTTTATTTATCATGTGAAAATGAGCCTAAACATCTAGTTTGTATGAATTGAACTCATTATCTACCATCAGGGATAGAGAGTAGGTTGTCTAAGGTCCGCTCCATCTCTGCTTTGAACATCAGAAGAATCACATTATACTCACTAAATGTGAAGGTGTTTTCACTCTTGGCACATAACCTCTGGCTTCTTTGTATTTGCACTAAATCAGGCACTGGAGGTGTCAAAGGACTTTGTAATAGTAGCCACAGTCATTGTGTATTATAAGACATAGATGTATGTGGTGAATTAGTCCAGAATTTCTTTTTTTGTTTTTGTTTTTGTTTTTGGGCCACACCCGGTGACGCCCAGGGGTTACTACTGGCTATTTGCTCAGAAGTTGCTCCTGGCAGGCATGGGGGACCATATGGGGAACCAGGGGATCGAACTGCGGTCCGTCCTAGGTTAGCCAGGCAAGGCAGGCACCTTACCTGCAGCGCCACCGTTCGGCCCCCAGTCCAAAATTTCTTAAACTTGTTTTCATTGTTGACTCCTAATGAGGCTTTTAAATGGGCTTTTCCTAATTCTTCTGCTCTTGAAAATTAAACTATAAATACACTGTATATTTCTTTATCTGTTCGGCAAAAATACATCTACACCATATATAGAGATATATAGATATATATAATTACACATAAAAATGGCAGTATTCTTCCTTTCCCACAAGAGCAAGTTTCAAATCTCTGGGGATCAAAGCAGCCATGTTAAAAATGCATCTTTAGCAAAACCTTGCTTCAGATTTTGCTTTTGCTGATTTAAAAAAATCTTCCCTCCTTTTTCTTCACCAGCTGTGGAGATATCAGGACCACCTCATGGGGTTTGGGGCACATAAAAAGCAAAAAAAAATTTGCAGTGTTAATTATTACTTTTGTTACTTAAACTTACTCACAAAAACAATGTTGGTTGTCAGTGATGTTACTTATACTCACTTATATATCTATTCTTATATAGACTCTTTTTTATTTCAGTGAGAGTTTTGTAGGTTTCTGAACATTATTATAGATATCATCCTCTCCATCTTACTAAGAAAATCACATGAGTTAAAACCAGGCAGTCATTTATTTCTCAGACTCATTATGCAAAGGGTCATGCTGGCTAGAAGTGAAATTTGAATCCCAATGTTAAAAGTTCAAAAGTTCAGTTCAGTACTCTCTGTGCTGTATTATGTTGCCTTTGCTGTACCATAATTCCAGTGTCATGAAGACTGAAGTTGGGATGAATTAATTAGAGACACTCTTCCCCTTCCTGCCAAGAATAAGGGGCTTACTAATAATCAACTTGACTTTGTTGACTGATATTTAGACAACAGAATTATTAAGGCCTTGACTTGAATAGTTACACCCAGTTTCAGGAAAACTGAGATATGCTGTTCTCTGGATTACACATGGGTTTCATGAGATAGGATTTCCCCAATTTACAGTTGGGTTTTCCAACAGAACTAGGGCAAGTTTTAGCTCACTAAGATAAACAGTCTTACAAAATGAACAGTAATAATCACTTGGAGAGCAAATAATTTTGAAGAACTACCATGTTCAAGCTTGGTGTTCCTCCCAGCTTTGCCATTTGTCCAGCATTGTGCCTCAGTTTCCTCATACATATATCATCCTACTGCTCTATAGTGGCTGACACTTAAGAAGTTGTTTGCAAGAACTAGTATAAGATGAAAAATCAGGCAACATTGTCTGTCAAAGTGTCAAAGTGTCAAAGTTCAGGGCCTCCTCTGCTTGGGTTTAGTACTAGAAACTACTTCCTATTCATGGTAGGTGATAGATGAATATTTTTTATGGTGTGTGGTAGATGCATTTTTACTTGAGTAATTTTAGTGGCATTTAAAGAGTTCTACCCTCTTAATATCTACCATCTTCTCCATATGCCATCTCCAATTTCCACTATTGCTCTTTCTAACTAGCTAAGAGCTAGTATGTGCTTTGCAGAAGAAAAAGGAGTCTTGTGGACAATAAGGCCAGTGTCTTGAAAAGAATCTGATGCCCATCCTTGGGATACCTCCAATACTGCTAGTTATAGCTGTTTCAGGTGGCTCTGAGCCACCAGATAGGAGAGAAGTGGGAGGGAGAAAGCCAATACCCTTGTTTCTGTATTCCAGAGTCACCATACCTGCTAGGGTAACAGCAGGTTAGGACACCCCCTGCCATACATCCTGACCTCCATTCTGATAGTTTCTGAACATACCCTGTGCTGACGCCTCACAGTTCTATATCACAACTATACACAAGCCACTTCTACCATATGTATTTGAGGGGGGACTTGGGTCAACCATAGGAAGTACACTTGGAGAGAATCCATGTAGCATCTTCCAAAGAGCCTCTATATGCTCCCTTTTTCCTAACTTCATGAGCTATAACTTCAAGCTGCTATCTAGTCCTTATCTTCCATCCATAGAAAACAGAAACAGCAAATGTCTTCTAGAAGAAATGCATACCTTAGGACTGGCCTACCCATCTTCTCTCAATGGGGCCACTCAAGCAACCACTGGAGCAGCATTGAGTTGAGAGGGTTCACCCACTCCAACTTGCAGCTGATGTTTTATTAATCTGTAGCAGTAGCTTTCTGAGTGTAGTGTTTTCTCTGTGTGAGTGTACAGGCTGGTAAAGCAAAAGACGGGAAACATAAATAAGTGATGGAGAAGACACTGCAGCTATAGACCTCTGACGATGACCTGGTTTTAGTGCCAGTGAAGGCATTAATGTACTATTGGAGCCTATGTGTCCAGAGATGTTTTTTGCCAAAGAATTTGGTAAGGATGATCAGGAGGGAGACATTTATGTTCTATTTTTAATAACAGAAAGGGAGAAGCCTCAAGCTAGGTCAAGGGGCTTCTTGGTAATGTGGCTGTCGGAAACTTCTACAGCTTGTATTTCTCCAACATAGGGCCTTCCTTGTCTTCCTTTCTGCTCTCCTCCAGTTTCTGGTTATTATTAGGAAACCCTTTGTGAAGGATGGACTCTGGCTTTTCTCCCAGTAAAGAGTCATCTACACAAAGCCAGACTATCCCTGCAGTTGCAGACAAACGGGCTGTCTGGTGTGAAACAGGAACATCTAGCTGGCCAGCAAAACGAATCCTTCACTTTTTTATGGTACCCTTTGGCCTGGCAGCAACCTTCTGTAGGACATGATTTGAATACTTAGCATGTTCTTTCAGCCATTCATAAATTCTTTCCTGAAGGTTCACAGTGGGATGTATGAATTCTAAATTGGGGTAACAGCACCTCTTTCCCAGAAGTGTATGTATTCAGCATGGGCTACGTGACTGTGTGGGTTTTGTCAACAGGAATATCACATGATAGTACTTGAAGTTTACCTTGTAGACCATGATACAGGCATGCATGGTTCATGCTGTAGGAAGCTGATTTCTGTGACCAAGCACAGAAATAGGACTATAATAGGACGGAGACCATGCCTTCCATGCATCTTGTCCTGGTTCTGCTTCTGAAGTTGTCTGTCTTTCCCTCAGTGGCACAGTTCAGGGGTTCCTGACCCATGGGACTGGGAATTCCAGCCTGCTGGGAGCTACTGAACAGTGTGCCTCATTGCTGAGTCAGATATGCATCCTGCCCTCGAGGTTCCCATTCCAATAAGGCCTCTGGTGACTATAACCCCTGTTAGTATGTAAGGACCCAAGACTGGCCTACAGGGAAAGAAGGGTGAAGAGCGTGAGAAAAACTTCCACATATGGATACCCATGACTGGCAGGAAGCTCAGGCCCAAGGCAGGCCAGGTGGCTAGCTTCTTGTTAGCTGGACCCAGAAGGCAGGAGCCTTGTTAGCACTGACCTGGGCTTGTTGAGCTCAGGAGTCCACGACAGGCTCTGCTTGGCTCACAGCCAACAGAGCACCTAGCCCCACATTGGGGCAGCAGCTGCTGTGGAGCTGGAAGAGCTAGAGCTGAGATCAGCCTAGTAGTCTTTTTTATTCACCAGGCCCCAATGCAATCTTTTTTTCCAAGCACCCCTCTTCTCTGGGGGAAATGAGGGCCTCCAGCTGCTGCTTCAATCTTGGCCAAGTCAACCCTGCTGTGTTAAGACCCTGGGTGGGAGCTGCACACACATACATCCAGAGACCAAAAACGTTTTTTGTCTGGGTTTTTTTTTTTTTTTTGGACACACTCAGTTATGCCCAGGGGTTACTCTTGGCTATGCACTTAGAAATTGCTCCTGGCTTGGGGAACCAAATGGGATGCTGGGAATCGAACCTAGGACAGCTACATGCAAGGCAAATGCCTTAGCTCTGCGCCTCCATTCCAGACCCTAAAAACATTTTGTAGAAAAATTTTATGCCCTTTTTTATAGATAAAGTGGTCAGTTTGGCTGGTTTGCACTCTAGAGGTGCTGGCAGTCCTGGACTGAAATGCCAAGTCAGAATTTCACTTTATTTTTTTAAGTAAAACAAGTTTATTTGGCAAAGAAAGGTGAGAGAAAGAGAATGATACATATTCAAGAGTAACTGCATGCTTCT
>PVKC010011683.1:0-24438 GCA_004027635.1 Crocidura indochinensis | reverse complement strand
CACTAGTAGTCCAGGGGGAGAAGTGTGGAGATATGAGGTGCACGCGGGGAACTATGGTTGAGGGAGGCCAACTCTAGTGGTGGGAATGACCCTAATTCACTGTCATTATATGCGTGACATACAACTGTGAAAAATTTGTAACTCACAAAGGTCACAATAATAATTAATATATGTGGCTTTTGTACTGGAATAAGTATCTTTTAATTTTCATTTCCTCATTGTCCTTTTGATTTAATTTTCCAGATATTGACAATGCACACTTTTTCATATGCTTATTCATATGCCCTCTTTTAGAAGTGCCTGTTCATTTTCACTCCTTGTTTTTGATAGGGTTATTGGTCTCTTTTTTATGACTTTTTGAATGCTTAATATATTTTGGATATTAGCCATTTATTTTATATATTGTATCCCATTTAGTAGATTGACTTTGTATTTTATCCTTTTTATTTTACCATATAAAATTTATATAATTTGCTGTGGTCCTTTATTTATATTAACATTTTTTGCCATTGGGATCAAACTGAATCATTTCTAAAAGAGAGAGAAGATAACTTACAGGAAATGGAAAATAGTGTTGTTATTTAATTGGGAGAATGAACATTGTTAAATTGACATTCCTACCCAACGCTGTATGCAATGCAATTATCATAAAATTTTTAATGACTTTCTTCAAGGACTTCAAGTGAACACAATTAAAATTATGTATAGAATCATAAAACATCCTGAATATCCAAAGCCACTATATATATAAAGTTATATATATATATATATAATTAGAACTGGAAAGTACCACATTTCTGGCTCTGAAGTATACTGTAAATCTATAGTAGTCAAAATTATACCTGCTATTTATTGGCCATACTATTATATCTGCTATTATATCTGCTATTTATTGGCTATTTACTGACCTCCAGAAAAGGATTGTGTACTTTATCACATTGAATTTCTATAGTAAATTTCAATTCCTTTTGTTATATCTATGTTAAGAGACATGAAGGTTATAACCTGTCCCTAAAAAAAAAAGAATTGGTGAATAGTATAGCCAAACTCCAAAACTAGGACATATCTCATTTTCCCAGAGCTAATTTAGTACACCTAAATTTCAACTCTTTGCTTTAATAAAACTATAATATACCAAATCCAATTTCTGCTTTTGTAGGAATTGAGAAGTTATCCAAAGCTGTGTTCACAAAAAACAATAGTATTTACTCTGTAACTTATTTATTTTATTTATTTTTACTTTATGTTATATATTTTATATACATTGTATACATTAACTCTGGGTTAAACCATTATTTTACTTAATAATTACAACAAAATACTAAAGTAAGTTCTGTTAATATCTGTGTACAACGAAAGAAAAATAAAATAATCAAATGTGATAAAAAATGCTTGCCTAAGTTCTCATATATTAGAATTAGAACACGAATATAGTATAAATATAAAATTACTTTTGTATAAAGAAAATAATTTATAGGTGATATTTATTCCCAAAGTTTGTCTAACAGCTTTCTTTTCTCCTCTTCTCATTAGAAAACAAACATCCACGAAGAGATAGACAGCGGTGTTTGTCTTGCAAGCAGCCAGTCCAGGACCAAAGGTGGTTGGTTCGAATCCCGGTGTCCGATATGGTCCCCCATGCCTGCCAGGAGCGATTTCTGAGCAGACAGCCAGGAGTAACCCCTGAACACCGCCGGGTGTGGCCCCAAAACCAAAGAAAACAAACATCCAAGTATATGCTATTTGCATGAGTCATATCTACCAAACAATTCATTTGTTTTACACATAGGGAGCTGTAAACAGCTGGAAGTGACTGATTCAAAGAAGTGACTGACTTACCAGTTAAGTGATATGGGGTGGTGCTTAAATGATCAATCCTAAGCAAATGATTCTCCTCGTCTATACAAGCCACATACACATATTTGCATGAACCACAGCATCTCATTAACATACCCTACACCCTCCAATATAAACAGCCCAGCTCTGAATCTGAACTCAAGTAATATGATAAGCTGAATCTTTTTGGGTAGAAACAGTCTTTGGAGCAGAAAATTCTGGGTTGTGCTTTTGGAATGGGTATGGGATGAACCCCCATCCCCATACTGGAAATCCCAGCAGCCTCTACACAAACACAGCTCTAATCCTGGCAGAAAATTGGCTTGGCTCCTCCACCAAGCTCCAAAAGAAAATAATAGCTTCTGGTATTTCCCATGTATTCTGCTCCTGCCTGATAACTCTGAGGGACTTTAAAAAAAGCTGTGGTGGCAGATTCCCCTTTTTGTATGAACTGGAGCAGGGCATGCCCCCTAACCCCATTCTCCAACAGAAACTACCCTGTTCTTTGACTTAACCTTCTTAAGCTTCTGAACCACCAAATTTGTTTTAGATGTATAAATCCTGAACAGACTAACAGTGCTATAAAATCTTGAGGTGCAGTGTGCTGAGTACAGTCATGTGATCCAAGAGTTTATAATAACGTTAACATAATAGTATCCCAGGAAATCTAAAAGGAAAATTACATAGTTCAGCCTCCCAAGTTCAGGGAGCCTAAACAATACCACAGAAGGCCCAGCTAGCACCAACCACAGCCCAATAAGTCCTTAGATGCTAACTTTAGTAGCACATGGAGAGATGTAATAATTATTTCAAATTGGCTTTTGTTGATCTATGATTTGATAATTATATTTGTCTTTGTGTTGTAATAAACAATATGAAGTAAATTTGTAACTGCAAGAAGGAAGTCTAGGTTGGTGGATGGGAAATTTGGGACACTGGTGAAGAAAAAAGGTCACATTTGGTGACTTGCTGTTTGAACTTTTAATACCGGAAACAATTGTTTTATAAATAATTGGTAAATCATGGTGCTATAATTTTTAAATCCACATAAGTATTTTATGAATAGGATTCATGGAACTAAAATATAGCTATAGTGGAAGTATTTTTTAGAGAATTTAGTTTAGTTAAAAATCACTACATGCCAGCAATAGAAAATTAATTAGGGATTTTGCAAAAGTAAGACCTGAGTATTTTGGATTATTGTGTTGATTTTTGGATCATATTCATCTGTGCTAAGGGATTGCTCCTGGCTACAAATTCAGAAATCACTCCTGGCCATGATCTAGGGACAATATGGGGTGCTGGGGATCAAACCCAGGTGGAAGGCAAACGCCATACCTGCTGTGCTATCACTTCAGCCCCCAGTAGAACAGCTTTTTATTTTTGGTTTTTGGGTCACACCCGGCAGTGCTCAGGGGTTACTCCTGGCTCCATGCTCAGAAATTGCTCCTGGCAGGCACGGGGGACCATATGGGCACCGGGATTCGAACCAATGACCTTTTGCATGAAAGGCAAACGCCTTACCTCCATGCTATCTCCCGGGCCCCAGAACAGCTTTTTAAAGAGTACTCAATAAAAGACCTAACCTACAAGTAGTAAAATGGATTTTATTGAAATTTAGTGACAAAGTTGAAACCAGATACCATTTCTTCTAAAATGAATGTGTAAATACTACTATATGAAAATATTTATAACTTGAAAACCATCATTACATTAACTAGTTTTCTGGGTAACAGTAATTATAATTTAATTGCCATTGTTAACACTTATTTTGATCAATGCTGTGAATCTAGCTAACTATTGGATCAAATGTAACCATTCAAATATAACATACACTCTGGTTCTTAATAATGATCAAATAAAAAAGTATCAACTCAAATGGACAAAGTTCACTGTAGGAAACAAAACTTCCTAACTAGAGTTCATTTCTTTCCTCAAGACACACATTGTAGCTGGGACTAGGACCCAAGACTCCAAGGTCAGTGCTCTTCCTTTTATTCCTTTGTTCTTAGGATTCCGAAGAACAGGCTATAGCTTTTGTGTTACCAAAAGTTTATAAAAAAGGTCTAATTTGACATTGGCCTCCTGCTCACTCTTCTGCTCCAGGCTCTCAGTATTTTCATTCTGTCCACATACTCTGTTCTGCTGCTTTCCATGCTTCTTATTCTGAGCAACAGTTTTTATTCTAGACCCTTGTCATCTCACTCCCCAGGGGTGATGAGATTATGAATGCAAAACCTAGGGGAAGGAGGCGTAAGGCCATAGATAAAGACATACAAGGGAAGAGGACAATTGTATATCCTCAAATCAGAAGTGATTCCATATACAAATCTTCTATGGCAAGTACACCATGGACTACACTTTTCAGGTTTTACAAGTCCAAAGATAAAATTCCAGTTAACATCTTCTAAAGACACTAATTCAAGCCTACTTCAGTGTCCCAAATTGAATGACAAAAGTACATTTACAACAAGGTTATTTCAGGCAACTTAATGACACGACTGCTCAGCAATCAAATCAATTATTCGGCACCTGACCTTTAACTAGGCGAAAATCTATATCCCTGGCCAATCAGTCTTTCTATATTCTTCTATAGAAAAAAGAAGGAAAAATATTCTAGCACATTAACCACTGTACAGCAGTAGAGTTAGCTTCCATATAATTTAATAAAATATATAATTGCTTTTTCCTCCATCAATGCATCAGTAGACCTAGAGATTAAGTTCCAAACATAACAATCAAGAGGGGACAAGGTCATAAGGAGAAGTAAGATTTATCTTCTTTTACACGAAATCCAGCTTACTGAGAAATTGATGCCAAAGGTGGATTAATAGCACTCTTGGCTCCAATAATAGTGCATGGTTGTATTATTATTTTTGAACAGCAATTTTCTACACCTTTAAAATGTAAAGAGAGAAGTATGCCCATATTACTAACTAAATTGCTATAGAATTCTGGTTATTTAAATATTGTTATAAAGGTTCTCATCATAGCCCTGGTGCTCAATAGTAGAAATGCTGCCTTTCAGGCACAATCCCTTAAGTTCTATTCCCAGTGCACCCCACATACCAATTGTATTCCTAAAAGCACTGTTATCTGAAATTCTCAGTGTCATAAATAGTGGTTCAAAACGATGATGGCTACTTTGACCAAGTATATGTGACACTGATCATTACAACATCAGCAAACAGAGGTGAGGAGGTAGATAGGAAGATCTTCAATTAGTCTAAAGTTAGGAAGTATTTAAATGAAAGTTGTATATTGGGGAATAGGGTCTCCCAAGCTCATTTGTGCTGAAACTTGACCAATTTGGCCAACTGGTTCAATACTCAGAACTACTGATGGAACGTTGCTTGGATCTAGGGGTTCTTTGGGCTTTCAAAGTTATTTTCTAAGAGTAATAGAGACATGCAGGGTAATTCTATGCCTACAATCCCAGTAGATCTGGAGGGGGTATATAGTGCCATTGATCAAATTCAGGGCTTCATGCATTCAAGACATGAGTTCCATCTTTTTTTTCTGTACTGCTGACCCCTACATGTATTTTTTTCAAATATACACATATCATTTCTGAAATTTCTTTTGATAGAATTAGTCAGTACAGATCCTGAAACTATAACTGTATCTCACAGCCTGCATCCTAAAAGCAATCAGGTCCAATTGATGCTTAAATTTTCCGTATTTCTTTTGACTTGCTTTCTACAGTTTTTTCTTTTCCTACAGTGACAACCAATAAAATACCATTTCATTAGAAGAAAAGCACATTTTACCCCTCGAAAGAAAACATGTGCTTGAGAATTGGTTTTCTGACCGTGTATACTAAACACACAACTGGCTTATTAAAAGGAGAGCACTTTCAGTTTCCATTTACATTCTGTATGTGCAGAAAGAAAATAAAAGATTATTCATCTTGGGCTGGTTCATGATAGCACAGGGGTTAGGGCATTTGCTTTGCAGTCAGTCAGCCAATCCTATTTCTGTGCAGACAAACATTTCTCTGGGCACCAGGATTCAATTTCGTCTACTATGAATTCCGAGATCCTAGGATCTAAGTCCCGTATTTATGAATTAATATTTAAGATATCAGCAGATGTGCTTCATCTATAAATGAACACATGGTTCTTATGAACTTTATCTTCTGATTCTTTTCAATTGTCTGGCACAATATTCTCTGAAATACTGAACAGGCTAATGGAGTGCCATTGTGATACATGTTGGAATTAGGAGTAGATGATTAACCACCAAGTTCTATAAGTATTTGGCTGTGGACACAAAATCTCCAGCCTAATAAGGAAACCTAATTCTTAATATATCTCAAAGCTGCATTATTAACAGTAAATACCTCAAACTAACATTGTACAGTTGAGAGACAATATATAGCCCCCAAAACAATGGACAGGGAGATGATTAACTGTTTGAATTCATACAGTATGCTTCTTTCCATAATTAAAATTACTGATTCACTGTGATTTCAGCTTTCTAAATAGTTTAGTACATTTGCATGTGTATATTAGAATGAGAATGCAATTATTATCACATAATGCATTTAATGTTCAATTGGATTATCTAGGTTCTAAATCCCTAATAATAATAACTTTGAGAGAAAGACTGAGGAGTTGCTCTTCAGGGTTATAATTGAAAGCTAACAGTATGTTTCATTACTATCCAGATAGGATCCTATTCTACCAATAATTTCACTGGGTGAAAAAGAGTGTTTTATATTATATTAATTTGGAGATATTTTTATTGTTTATCATTTTTATCATGCAGCCTGTAAAAGAAATACATTATGTAATTTTCCATTTGGATTCAACACTATCTAATCAAACTGCGGGTAATGAGGAGCGTTATGAAGTGGCAATGCAATTTTGAATATACATGGAAACAGACAGCTCTACAAATCTGCCTGCCTATTAGTTTCAGTGAAGCTAATAATCAAAAGTGCCTCTTATAAAAACGTACTACATATTACAGCTTCAGAGAATTCAGAGGGCAGTTCAGAGAACTGCTGTGCATAACTATTCATGTAGGTCAAAATATCCTAGTTTGAAATATGCTATCTAGGGAATGGGAGATTTTCCCACCTTTACAGAGCCTCAAGAGTCAATAAAAAAGTAGTATTCCAGGGTTATAATACAAACACCAGTACAGTTAACTCAAGGAATGAAAGAACTGACTTTAGCACTAATAAGAAATGACTAATAGTGATTAACTCTTAGCTGTACATTTTTCTAGGAATTATAACAGAAAATTGATAATGAGTTAAAATTGAACTCTTTCATATAAAGGTCTGGTTTGGTCAATTGGACTTGTATAGTGTTCTAAAGCAATCAATATAAGGGTTTCAGTTACTCTCAATATTTGTTTTCCAGTTCATCACCCAAAATGCCACTCCAGCTTTAGACAGAAAAAGCTCTATAATTTTGTCATCAAAGATGATAAATTAAGAGAAGATTATGCTTTTTTCTCTATTAGCATTCCCAGATTTTGCAAATTTTACTTGCACTCTTATCCTGTTGCTTATAAGTGAACATAGTGACCATGTGTGACTTTTGTATAAAATATCTTGGAATACAATAACAACTTGAATATTTATATGACCACTGAAGTTCACTGAATCACATACATGAAGATAATATGGGATTCTGCAAGCCAATGGAAATTCCTATCCGGGAGATAAGGAGGTTTACTAACAGGTGACCATAAAATTATGTCAAAAGTACAACAGACCTATATCATTTAACATCACATAAATATGAAATTAGCAATCTATTTTGCATATATGCATATTATTTAATGATACAATGTATAGGTTTTTAAATGTGTTCTTTAATTCTAGACAGCATTTTCATAAACTGATATTCTTTCAATTAATAAATGCTAATGTTACTTTTTTTTAGGCAGCGGAATCTGAACCTTTGAATTCAAATGACCTGAACCCAAATTAGATGGAAATAAATGGAAGATCTTGGACACCTATCTAGTTTGTGTGAATTCAATGTTAATATTTGTCCAACATGTTATACTTTTTCTAAGTAAGCAATGTTTTGTTTCTGCAGCACTGAGATTAAGTTATGGTCTTATGCACACACCACATGAACTTTACCACTTAAGCTGCATGTTCACTTCTGCTAGTGATGTGTTCTGATGTAATTTGCTTGAATTATCTGAAAATAACAGTGAATTATAGTGAGTAATTCCACCTATATACTATCTATTATACTATGATAACTGAAAAACTATGAGAATGGGCAGGACTGGGTAGTGAGATCAAGAGTTCTGACTTTGGCCATCAAGAAGTCATTAATTAAGTCTGGTGTATTCACAGAATCATCCAAAGGGTAGCAAACTATTACCATATATATATATATATATATATATATATATATATATATATATATATATATATTCAATATCAAGAACTCAGACTACAATATGAAAGTTCAAGTTAATCTTCCTTACATTAGAAGGAGAAACCTAAATATACCAAAGAAGAAAAGAAGTCATGTCTTAGATTAAGATACAATCACATTTGCGGATTTGAAAATGTAAATTTCCCTGGGAAATTATTTAAATTTAGTTCCATTTGACTTCAAAGCTTTAATCTGTTATGCTCATTACTTTGGGTATTTGATGAAGGATGTGACAGATTCAAAGCTATCTTTTAAGAAGAGCACATTTGCGGTTGCATGAAAATTGGATAATAGTTAGACTAGAGATTGGAAATCCAATTATAAGACTGTTGCAATAAAATGATGGCAGTGACAGCGAAGGAGATGAGGAGAAATGAAACGTACAGCAAGTGTTGCTGGTATAACTGGTACAGGAGCAGGTAACTGATTTGAGTGAGGAGAATACGGTAAAACAGGAGGTTTCTAATTTGAAGAATTAAGAAGCAGTGAGGAATGACTATTAGGGAAATGGGGATATGTCTAAGGAGGAAGATTATTTTTGGTATGTGTCGCAGAGATAGTAAGTATGAAATACATAAGGCAGAGAGATAATGCTTTCCTATTTAGATATATTTAAGGTATTAATTTTGGAAGTATACAGTGTGTACATAGGGAGATATTCTGTAGTACATATGAACGAAAGTATCTGTATTTCAAAATTTAACAGTAAAAGTAAATGATCATAAAGACTACCTTATAAGAATGAGCATAATTCAAAAGACTTGATATGGTTGTCCAGTCTTGGTGGATTCTTGTAAAGAGATTTTAAGAGAGAGATGTGAAAGTGCTCTGGAACTACTTGGTACACAAGAGGAACAAATACTAGAAATACCTCCTAGACATCTGATCTTAGTAAGCTGCTTAGTACACAAGCAACAACAAAACAAAATGAACTCAGAAAATAATCTGAGAATTGTTAATAGAGAGAATATTAGATATAGATCACACAAATACCAATCACATCAAGGTCAAGAAATGTAATTTAAGTAGATTTGGGTTGAAACTTTTTTTTAATTTTCAAAACCTAGTATACCCCCAAAAATCACATAGGAGAGAAAGCATCGAATTTTTGGGGTCTATTAGGAAAGATTGTCTCTTTTGTCCCTCAAAGGAGCTCCCCCACTGTGGGGCTCTGTCTTTTGAATCCCTAGGTAATGAGAATGCACTAGAATATATAGAAATAAAAATTGCATTTGACTCATTAAAAATATCTCCATAAAAAGTTTCCATTGGAAGAAGTATATTTAAAACAGCTCTGTGAAAAAAGTAATGTGTGAAAATGTATTATTCCATAAGTACACATAATGTCATTGAGGAGTAGTAAGGAAGAAATGATTACATGGTCAGAAGGCGTTAACATGCAATTGAAAGTACATCTCCTAGCTACATAATGAAATAGTAGAAAGTAATCTTTATTTAAATGTGCATGGCACAGACAAAATGAATAAGGTCATTTTCCTAATATCTGTGGGTTATGAGCCAAATCTTCTCTAAGAATGTGAAAAAAATGGAAATGAAAAAGTCACTCAGTCTCCTGAAGCATCTCTCATAAGTAAAGGTACAATTTGCCAGAAATAATGTTCAATTGTTTCGGAACTACTAGCATCTTTACACACTAAAGTAAAGCATTATCTAGAGATATCAGCTCACAGCATGACAAAGGCACTTCTTTTAGAGATTAGCTACTCCCAACTTCACTTTTTACTAGGAAACAACAACAGCAACAGAGGCTTTTTAACTTGCCTAGTGTCACTCATCCAAGAAGTCTAGACCTGAAATGAGAGATCTTTGTTATTTTCAAAACACCACACACAGCCATTTCGTGTGTTTGGGTTTTAACTGGGTATTTCTCTTCCCTATTCAAATCACTGAAATGTGACATTGTGATTCTTCCACCTTTCCAGTAAGAATATTAGGGGAAATGGAATTGAATTGAAATAAATAATCAATAGTGATAAATTGGGCATAACTATGGTGGCTGAGAGAGCTGTGTCATCATTGGACCCTTTGTTCTCAGTACAGTGGAATATAAGAAACAGAATGTCACTGTAAGGAACACAATGAATTAGCAAGTGAAATATATAAGAGTTAAGATATCAGAGAACATGATGTTATATTTCCAAGGATCCTTAGAGTTTAGGTTTATTTCTCTTTTTGAAAATCTGCCTGAATGAGAGTTTTATTTTAAATTACAGGCTATTTTCATAATTTATAACCTATCGAAAAAGACAAAGACAGAAAAATTTCTCAACATTGTTGAATCCAGAAGGTGACTTGATTATAATGGTCTAAGTAGTTTTAAAAACGTTTTTAATGAACTGGAATAATAAGTCTCTTTAAAATGGTCCGTACTTGAGAACATTTGATGTGAAGGTCTATAGTCATATTAATTTCAACAAGAGGAATAAATATTTCATTTCCTAAGGACTAGCTTAGTTTAATACTTTAAGAACTAGTGGAAAGGCATGATGAAATTGGCCATTTTGGGATCATTTTGTTTTATAATTTTGAAGTGCACTCAGTCACCTAAGAAGAATAATTCTATTATGCTATATATAATCTATGATCTCTTGTGAGTTACCTAAGGGAGTGAATGCCATTGCCTCTAAAGCAAGCTGCTGAGCGCTCACTTCTTGATTCCCCAAACCCAAAGGAATTTGTGTTCTGTACAGACTATGTCTTCAATGTCTGGGTCATTTTTTATCTTTATGTGACTGCTTCATGGTTTACCAACTGGTCCAAACCAGAGCATAGTCCTTTTTTAGACTAGTTCCTCTGTAATTTGTTTCCTTGTCTCTTTGGTAATAGCAAGTACAAAATGTCAAATGAGATCTGTCAAAAGGCCATGACCTTTACCATGATCTGCAATTCTTGATGATCAATGGCTTTGTGGAAAAGAGGATTATAAGGTACTAGAGAATTAATAGGGCATTATTTTACATGAAAGACATATACCACCTCTTTCTTGAACTATTTCTTCAGTCTTGACTTTAAACTTTTGACTTTAAGGTGGCAAAAGAATAATGCATTTAGTAGGAACAATACTAAATCTACTGAACTATAGGTTATTTATAGGACTATATAGGACTAATACTATCATTACTATTGACTAGTTGTGGACATTAGCACTTCAAAATTGCATTCAACATCATCACCACTTTCTTTTCTTTCAATTTTTGTTGGGGCCACACCAGGCAGTGATCAGGGCTTACTACTGTCTCTGAAGTTAGGAATCATTCCTGGTAGGCATCAAGACACCTTAGGAGATGCTGGGGTTTGAATTTGAGTTGGTCTCATGCATGGCATGCACTCTACTGTCCCAGAACCCTTTTCTAAGGGTGTTGTTTCTACAACCTAACTCACTGCTAGACCAAACTATTTGAGAGTCTATTTAAACATTGAAGTGGAATTCAAACCAATAGTTGTCTGCTCTTCTCAAATTTCAACACACGCTAATTGCAAACGAGTTTTTAACTGTTTCTAAGAGGCAGAAAGTGGTGCAAATCCAAGAGCATGGCTGCATTCAAGAGCACATGGACAATAGAGACATTGTACATTTTCCAAGTTATAGTGAAGGTAACAGGATCCAGGGTGAAGCCAAATCTAACTTATATAAGAGTAAATACAATTTCATGACTATAAATGCTTTCCTGAGGCCCGTGGACCATGTTAAGCTGCCCTCATTGTCCCCTAAGGTGAACAAAAGTGATAAAGTAAAAACCACTTTGCAAGGTAGTAATTGTTCCCATTCCAAGGTAGTAACCACAAAGAAATCTATTTTTCAATTTTATCCCATTACTTTTTTTTTCGTTTTCACCTTCAAACTCACCTCAATGCACAGCTGCCTCTGTTACATCTTAAATGCAGCAGAAAGCTACTATTTTAGCTGATTTCTGCTTTCACTGCTACTTCAGAAGATTATGTGTCATTTCTCTCCTTGGGAGTTTTCCTAATGGAAGATATGATTAAGAAGATTAAAAGACTAATTATAAAATTACTCTTTTTTCCCAAACCTCTTTCTTCAATGTCTTTTGCTACACAACCTTGCTTCTCCTGCTACCCATTAATAAACAACAGAGTGAAGCTATTTTATCAAAGCAAATTACAGGATATCTTTCCAAAACCTCATCTGTGGTGACTCAGACATTAGGTTAGTAAAGTTATTTTTTTCTGAAAGGTTTTGATACCATTTAGAGTAATTATTTTCTCCTATAATCATTTACCTCGCTAGGAAACAATTCAAAATATTCGAGGTTGGTTTCTGGCAGGATGCACTGAATTGAGTGTCTCTGAGAGCACCCTAGAGAATCCTATTATTTAGCAAACAAAAGTAGAACATGTAGCACCTCACATAATTACTGGTCCATCTCCACTAAAAGGCCTTAGCTTGAGTCCCATTGCTTCCCGTCAGTTCAAAATTATGGTCTGTAAAATTGAAAATCAGTTGCTGAATTTCAATGGATTGTTTACCTGTTGCTCTTGCCTCAGAGTTGGTAGCCACAGGAAGAAGGAAAAGATGTGCCTCTGTCTTTTTCTTAGAAATATCCTTAGGGGAAAAAAAAGAAATACCCTTAGAGACTCAGGAGGCAGAAGACTCATTTGTAGATAAGCTTTTTCTAATCATAGTTAATTGCAATGAGATTTTGTATGCTGCTTAAGGTTCCGCATACAAAAATTACATATATATATATATATATATATATTACACAAGTTTACACAGACTTACAGTTACATATACAGGTATTGTATTTGTATCCTTCCACCTAAGCCCATCTTCGGAAGGTGGGATCTGTGATGATGTCTGAAGGTGGGACTGTGTGGAGGAATTATTTTTTGAGGGTGTAAAGGATGTAATTGAATAGGATTTGTACTCTTACAGGATGCCAGACAATGAGATTACTCACCTCTCTGGAAGGTCTTAAGAAACCTGTGCAAAAAGCACCCTCAGCAGCAGCTGAACACGCTGGCTCCATGGTCTCAGGTGAAGAAGTACCCTGTAAAAAATCATGAAATTTAGATTTAGCCAAGACTTCAAAAACATTTATTCAACAGGGTATATGCACACCATAACTCATTGCTGCACTTAGTAAAACAGTAAAATATTGAATATCTCATTTATAAATGAGAGGTGAATGGGTGATGAAGATGTGGTGAGTGTATATATACATACATATAGTTATGGAATTTAAACTTATGTTTTTCATGTTTATGGAATTTAAATTTTATTGGAAATACTATGCAACTTCAGGGAATGATGAAATCATACAATTGGCTTGTTGGAACTAGATGAATGTTGAATGAAGTATGCAAGAAGAAAAAACAAACACAGGATGATCTCATTTATCTGTGGTATATAGAATAACTGGATGAGTAACTATAATATAGTAAAGGGAGATACTTATATCTCTTGATCTGAGAGTTTAGGGAGGAAGACAGAAAAGAAAAGAAATCAAAAAGGGAAGGAACAAGAGATAGGGAAATACTGAGTTGGGGCTTCAGTTCTATTGGTGATATGGGAGAGTGGTCCTAAGCACAGACTCAACAGAAGTGAAGACATGAGATCTAAACTGCAACCACTGGACTTTGTAATGTGTCTGTCAGGTGGCAGGTAAGTGCGTGGGGGTGGGTGGATGATGGAATATGGAAACTCTGGTGGAGGGAGTATAAGTTATAGTTTTTTAGTTAATTTTTTAATCTAGATCTAATATTGAAATTAACAAAAGTAACTAAATTTACTGTGATATCAATGACAGAAGACAGACGATAAGATTCTGGATAATTGTTGAATTTCCTGATTTTGTGGATATGCAGACTTATTTTTTCTATTACTCTGGACCATCAGTTTGTTATTTTAGCCCCTTAAGTACTTTTTATTTTATTTTTAAAATATATTTATTTAAGCATGATTACAAACATGTTTATATATATAGTTATAAAAAAGAACACCCTCTTTACCAGCACAACATTCCCACCACCAATGCTCCCAACTCCCTCCCCCCCCCTTATGCAGAATTTAAGTGGAGCTGATTATATGGTACATAAAGTAATCTGCTACTGACAACTCTAGTCTTTTATTTACCAGTGAATTCTGAAAATTGAAGGCACACATGACTGCTGGTTTGAATGGGAAACTACTAGGGAAAAAGTGAGAATACTCATATTCTCTCTATATTTCTGATACTTGAACTGAGCAGATGAAGGGTATAATCAAAGATATTCAGGAAAGAAGAAAATAATAATGTGAGATAGGAGGTTTTACTCAAGAGAGAGATTGGTGTTCTATTCAACAAGAAAATTTCATGTTAAAATTAGATAGAGCCAGAGAGATAGTTCAGGAGGGAAGGTATTTGGCTTAAACATAACTGGCATCAATTTGAACCCAGGCACTGCATAGGGTCCCCTGATTACTGCCAAATATTATCCATGTAGTTAGAACTAGGAGTTAACCCTGAACACCCTGGGATATATCCCCAAACCAACACCACTCAAAACCCTAAAAACTCATCATAGAAACTGTATAGAGTATAAAATCTTATTTAATATTTATGATGAAAAATATATAAAAATGTCTAACAACACCCCTATGAAAATTGAGCACAGAATCAAAAGAAAATCAAACAAATCATACACTGGTACTAGTACATATAAATCTTAAAATATACAGGTATAACTCCATAATGCAATAAAATGAAAAGCGTGTTTTATGTTGTTGGTTTTGGGGGGCATACATATGATAGATGCATAGACTTACCCTGGATGTACACTCAGGGTTCACTGTGGGGGTGAGGGTTGGGAATCCATAGGTGTACAGGGGTCAAATGTGTGCAAGGTCAGTTGTGTGCAAGGCTAATGTTGTACTATTACCATGACCCAAAATGCCTTTGGAATAAATAAAACAATTATGGTCCCCAGAAAATATGCAAGATTATATTTTAAAAAGAAGTTCTAGAACTGGGGGCCAAAGTGATACTACAGAAGATCCAACATCTTCCTTGCACACTATTAACAAGTGCTTGATTCCTGATAACCCTATATGGTTTCCTGAGCACCACCAGAAGCAGTCTCCTCCCAAAAATTAGTTCTAAAACTGAAAAATATAGTAACTGAAATTAAGCAAAATTTTATAAGCTCACATTACTACTTGATGGAAATAATACAAAATTCAAAGTATCAGTTCATGTTTTGGCAGCCAAATTATGGTAACAGAGAAATATGTGGAGTTAAAAACCAATCAATAGAAACTATTTAATTCAGAATAAAAATATTGGAATGTTGCACTGGTAAAGGGGGCTGTTCTGTATATGACTGAAACCCAACTACAATCATGGCTTACATGGAAACTTTTCCATATAAGAAATGCTTAAAACAATCAAGTAGAGTGAACAGAGAAGTTCATGCCAAGTAATTAACATAAAAGGAAGACTGATAAAAACAAATAATAAACAAAGCTTGGAAATATCAGAAAAATGAATTACATATAATTTACCTGATTTACAGCTGATTTCTCATTAAACACAACAGAGGCTAGAAGATGTAGAATAATGTCTTTTAAAATTGGAAATGGACCCTCCATCATAAACCAGCTAGTTCAGAATTTGCAGGATAGAGGATGGTACTAGGTGGGTCATGCTACAGGTGAGTTAGCAGGGAGGGAGACCTGAGACAGGGCCCAACCCCCCACCATAATCCCACTCAGAAGCCTGAACAAAACCCAAGATCACTAATTTAAAAAGGTGGACTTTAACAACAGCGATTGGGCAGAATTTTTCTTGGGATCAATAAAAGAATTCTAACCTAGGCTTTGACCTAGGATTTGTACACAAACCAAGACCTCTAATTCCAGATTTCTGACTTTGACAACTATGCCTGAGCAGAATTTCTGGAACCAAAAGAATAGAATATTTCCTGATTACAACAAGCATATCAGATAAGATTTTCTAGAATCATAATGAAAGACTCTTCTAGACTTTGTTCTATGTCCCATTGAAATACCAAGATCTCTAACTACAGAGTACTAATTTTGTCATATGCAACTGAGCAGTAAGTTTCCTGACACCATAAAAAGACCTTGGGGTTTGATAATGAGCGTGTTCTGAGCCTGTAGATGCTTCCATGACAATATGCTTCAAGGGTAGAGAAACTCTGTAACTAGGGAATTCCCTTTATAACTTCCTCAATACTTATTGTGCCTATGGAAAACAAAAACAAAACAAGAAAACAAAACAAAACAAGACAAAGCAAAACAAAGCAAAAAAAGCACAAAGACTTGCCACCCCAGCTGTTCTTTTTATAGTTTCATTGTTCTTTTTCTTTTTTTCTTTCCTTTCTTGTGGTTGTTGTTTTGGTGATGAGTTTTTGTTGCTGCTGTTGTGTTTTTGTCTTTGCTTGTTTTTCTTTCTTTTTTTGCTTTTCTTCTTTTGAATTGATATTTATAGTCTCTAGAAGGATTTTTCCCAGCTTATTTGTTCTTTTTTCCTTTCATTTTCCAACAGAACCTCAAGACTTGAATCATCTTGCTCTCCCTCATAAATTGAGGGAAAAAATGGATGGAGGAACAGTCATATGAACTTTGAGTGGAAATAAAACATGAGCAGACTTAAGCATCAAATCCAAAGTCAACAGCACCAGAATCGATGCCAATTCTACAAAAAGCTATACACAAAGAAGAGCTGTTAAACTAGCAGTCCATGGGGCAAAAGGGGGAGGTATGGGATGCATGCTGGGAACAGGGGTGGAAGGAGGACAAGACTGGTGGTGGAAATGGCCCTCATTCACTGTCACTATGTACCTTAAATATTACTGTGAAAGACTTGTAATTCACTTTGATCACAATAATAATCATTAATATAAAATTGGACACAATGGGCCTGGAGTGGTGGCCCAAGCAGTAAGGCATCTGCCTTGCACTGCTAGCTTAGGACAGATAATGGTTTGATCCCCTGTCATCCCATATGGTACCCCAAGCCAGGATCAATTTCTAAGCACATAGTCAGAAGTGATCTTTGAGTATCACGGGATGTGGCAAAAAAATTGAAACGAGGGGCCAGAGTGGTGCGCAGTGGTAGTGCATTTTTCTTTCATGCAGCTGACCTAGGACAGACCACGGTTCAACCCCCCAGCTTCCCTTATAGTCTCCCAAGCCAGCAGTGATTTCTGAGTACATAGTAAAGATCGTCAGTGTGTGTGGCCCAAAAAATTGGAAATGGAAACTAAAGAGATAATACAATGGGTTGGGCATTTTTATTGTCAACAGCAGATCTGGATTTGATGAAGATGATTCAAAATAACTTCAAAAATAATTTTTAGCATCTGATACTTAAGCCCACATTAGAAGTAATTCTTGAACACAAAGATAAAAGTGATCCCTGATCACCACTTAGTATGTTCCCAATACAAAAAGAATAAAAGAGGAAAATACAGTTTAAAAATGTCATCAAAAATATACTTCTACATATGAAGGAAAAATAATGTTAATATCTAAAATACCCAAAAGTATTAATCATAAATATATCAGTATGAAAATAAATATAGAATATCATCTTTAGGCCAGGGGCCAGAGCAATAGCACAGCAGGTAGGGCTTTTGTGCTAGGTTTGATCTCCAGTATTCGATATTGTTTCCCTAAGCCCACTAGGAGTAGTTTTTGTGCTCAGAGATAAGGGTGACCTCTGAGTGCCACTAGGTGTGGCCAAGAATTTTAGGCTCAAGAAAAATAATACTATTAGGAGAGAAGATAAAGTATCATGAATGGAACATGCCCAAGAACAAATTGCTCCTCTCTCTTAAACATTTTATGATATATAGAATTACTTAAGGGATTTTTATAAGTTACCCTTATGGTACTACATTGTAATTGTGCCTAATACATAGATAATAAAGGTGGGGGTGATGTGTGTGATCCTACATTATTACAATGCTTTAATATTTTATGATTGATAGAGTTATTTTAACTAAAAATTAACCAAGAAAAGTAAAGAACATATATTTAAATACTTAGGTAATATTAAAGTATGCAATTATGTCTAGCTAAAATCCCAGGAAATAAAATACAACATTATCATTAAATAAGGTAAAATATAATTAAATATCAGGAAATGTGGGTCGGAGATGGTGAAAAAGTTAGCTCATTGGTCAGAATCTAGGTATTAAGTTAGAACCTCAGTATCATCTGGTCCCCCTAGCATTAATAGCTCACTATTCTGGGACCATGGTTGTAAACTCTCTGGCCTGGTTGGTTTTTATTATTACTAAGAGAGACCTCAGGTCCTCTAAGCACGGCTTAGAAGGTCTTTCCCAGTAGAAATGTGGGGAACTGGCAGAAAAAGAGTAATTGAGGAACTGCAAAGTAAAGAAAGTGAAAAAAAGCAAAAGGTGAATATTTAATGCTACTCAGTTTTCTAAGATTTCCATAACAAAGTAACGTAGGCCTTTATTTTCCTCACTGTTTTGAAATGGTAACAGAAAAAGGAAGTTATAAATAAATTTTTATAAATATATAAATATGTTTATAAACATAAATGCTTTCTTACTACCCATTATGTGACATGAGATATATTGCTTTCATAAAGCATTATTTATATATTGTTAATTTCTCTCCATAGTATACAAATTATGAATATGAAAAGGAAGAATAAACATCACTGAAGAATTTCCTCTTTGGAGACAAATGTTAATATGTTTTCCACTTGTATTCAGAATAGTTGTCACAGTCAGTAAAGTTAATGTCTTGTTAGCATCCATAATTTGTGAGTAATTATGGGTTAAGAAGACAAATGAGTAGCAGATTGCAAAGGTACAGAAATATGATGTGATGTTTAACCTCAATATTTTTGGTCCATATTATCCATATAGTTTTCCTGATATTCGTATTCATTCACTTCTCTTGTTAAAACTTTTAATTTGAAATGTATTTGTCCAATATAATCATATAGGTCACACTTGGTTGTCCTGTGTCTTACTCGTGCCTCAGTAGATAGGGATCACTCTTGACATATAGCATGCTGAGTACTGATCTACTTCAGTTACATGGAAGACAAGAGCCTTACCCACTGTATTATCTGCAAGACAAGAGCTTACCCAAGGTGCTACCTGTTCTACTCGAATGTTGGCCTTTTAGGTAATGGCTGAACTGTCAGTTTGTTTCAGGTCTGATATTGAACCTATCTGGATTATTATTGTCCACGTCTGCATCTTGTAGGCAGCATAAAGTTGGTTTCATTCAGTTTTCTGACCCATTCAGCTAATCTGTGCTTTTCTTTTTACTTCAGTGCTTATGCCATTGATATTGATGTCAATGAGATGAAGGGATTGTCATAACTTTATAGAAATTCTGAGTATTTTAGAAGTTTAACTTGCTTTAAAGGAAACCATGTAGTGCTTCATGTAAAGCAGATTTAATGGTCACAACTTCTTATTCAGTTACTTATTCCAAAAGGTTTGTTTCATTCCTGCCAATTATAATGAAAACCCGATGGATAGGGTATTATACAAATGTCTATTACATTCATCTTTTTTGCTCTAGTCCTCCATTCTCTTCTGGCATATTTGATAGAACTATTCTGAGCTTTATTTGATAGATATGCCATGAATATCATGGAGGATAATTTACATAAAATTAATTTTGGTGACAGGTACTCTAAGAGTTCTCTTTTTAATTGACTTATAACAATGTTTCTTAGAGTTTTCCTTTTTTTTGAATATATCAATGATTTATTTGCATTTACATTTGTCCTAGAAACCCAGAGCAGGCATGAGGCCTGGGACCATCTGCCCTTTCTCTCTTCTCTCTCCGAACCATCTTCTCACCTCCTTTTTCACATTCTCTTTCCTTTCCTCCTGATTTCTTCTCTACCTTTCTTCCTTCCCTTCTTTGTTATCTTCTCTTTCTCTGCATTTCCCCACCTTTTCTCCATCTATACAGCACTACACCCAACACTCCCTGTCCCCTGCCCCGGCCCTTGGTTCTTCAGCCTCCCTCAGGTCAAGTCTCCGGATTTGGGGTCAGGAGGCGCACAGAGGCCATCAGACCAGGGAACACTTGCTGCTGTTCTTCCTGTCACACATTTTCAGTTAATTTTTGAAGATTTATTTCCCGACCGCCATCTGACAAATTAAAGCAGGATGTCCCGGGCCAGAGATCTAAAGGCCTCATCCACGTTCATACTGGACTTAGCACTTGTCTCGAAAAAACGAATTCAGTACTCCTGAGCCAACTTATCAGCCTTCTCCTTTTGCACCTTCTTCTTGCCTTCCATGTCACACTTGTCCCCCAACAAGAGATGCTCCTCTCCAGTTGATGCATTCTCTTTGATGCTCTTCATCCAGTTCTGAATATTCTCAAAGGATTTCTTGTCTGTGATGTCATATACAAGGATGATGCCCATGGCTCCTCGATAATAGGCAGTAGTAATTGTCTTGAATCGTTCTTGGCCAGCTGTGTTCCAAACTTGCAGTTTGATCTTCTTTCCCTCGATATCCATATCGATATTGATCTTGAAATCAATCCCTATGGTGGATATGTAAGTGCTATTGAAGTTGTCCTCTGCAAAGCGTATGATCAGACACATCTTGCCCACGCCAGAGTCCCCGATGAGCAGCAGCTTGAAGAGGTGGTTGTAGGCTTTGGCCATGGCAGAGTTTGGGTATAGTTTCATTGGTACTGGAAACTACATAATCTGGGTGCATGACTCTATCATCAACTAGGGAAATTCTCGGCTATAATTTCTTTTACCTATAGTTCTTTTGTCAGTCTTCCCTTTCTATTCCTATAAATTACTATAATTTATATACTGCTTATATTCAACTCATCCCAAAGTATTCTGCTATTTAATTAATTTATTTTAAATATGTGTTTTATCTTCTCTTCTCTGTTGATAATTTCTTCAATCTTTAGCTCACCAATTCATTCTGTATCTTTGTCCCTCTATTACTGATGCCTTCACTGAGCTTTTGAGTCCATCAACTATGTTATACAGTTCTGTAACATAAGATTTCTGTATATTGTCTCATAATTTCTTTTTATTGAAAATATGTACTGTCATTTTTTTCATCAATACCTTCACCACCAATATCCCTCTGAAGCCACCATCTGAGAGATCATAGAGTTGTTGAGACCAGAGGAACTATTTAAAAATATTTTCCTCATTAATGGGTTTCTACACTTCTTCACTGTGTAAGTGTCAAAATATTCCTAAAGGTGAGGATCTGACTTTGTTCAGGACCCAAGGCTTGCATTCAACCACTCCATGAGGGGCGTATGCAGCTGTGGTTATGTTGAATCTAATTGCTGTTGAGCCTTTACAGCATTAATCTACACTTTATTCTTGTATATAAAGTTCCCAGGGACTTGCCTGAGACTTATTGTTTCAAGTCTGGGATTTGGATCTTTAACTCACAAGTATCAACATTCCACATTTTTTACTGTACCACTTGCTCTATAATTGGTTAGATGACTGCTTTGATTTCTGTTTTGGGGTTATGCTATGATCCTTTGTCCAGAAGTCTCTGTTCCAAATAAAATCTGTTAATGTCACCAATCTAGGCATCTGCTAAGTTCTGCAAAATATTCTTGCCTAACCATTTTGCAGTTGGAGATCCAAAGATTTTGGGTGAATTTGCAGCCCACATACTGCACTCTATCAACACCAGCATGCATAGACTCTGCCACCACCATGGTAACATTGCAAGCCATTTGGCCTTTTCTCTCCTCCTCCAGACATGTAATCATGCATTTGGTGAGTTTGCTATTTAACAACTTTTCATGTACAGATATTCACCCTGAGTATTTCTCTGCAGGAATACTCAAGCAATCTCTTAGTCATTTTGGTTCTGTTGCCTTTTTTTGACCCAAGCCATTATTTTCTGCCACAGTAGTCCAGCCCTGTTCATGAAGCTTAAATATCTTTATATTTTCTCAGTGATCAAGGAAGGTTTAAGGACATAAAAAGAAATCTATTTAAAAGAGACTTTATTTAAAAAAAGAGAGAGAAACTTTATATCCTGGAGCGATGGTGCCAGCGGTAAGACTTTCCTTGCAAGTGCTAACCTAGGACGAATCACGGTTCAATCCCCGGCATCCCATATGATTCCCCAACCCAGGAGCGATTTCTGAGCACATAGTCAGGACCCCTGAATATCACTGGGTGTAGCCTATAAAAAGAAGAAACTTTAATGAAAAGCTGTGAAAAGGAATAAGCAGTGATGCAAATTGATTTTTAAATATGTATCTATTTCATGTCACTGGTATTTGTGATGTAGAAAATTTTTCATGTACATTTTGACAATCTCATATCTTATTTGAGGAAGTGTCTGCTAATTTATTCTTTCCATTATTTAAATGAAACTAGATGTATTTTTCTTGTTAAGTTCAATCAGTAAGATGTATATCGTAGATATTAGCTCCTTATCTGATGGGTATTGGGTATACAGTTCTTTTCCATTCTGTGTGTGGTCTTTGTATCCTCGTCACTGGTTTCCTTTGAGATGCAGGACCTTCTCAGTTCAATAAGAGATCATCTCACACCACAGAAACTGGCACACATCACAAAGAACAAGAACAATCATTGTTGGCAGGGACATTGGGAGAAAGAAACTCTCATTCACTACTGGTGGGAGTGCTATCTAGTACAACATTTTGGGAAACAATGTGAATATTACTCAAAATTGAAAATTAAGCTCCCATATGACCTAGCAACCACTCCTAGGTATATAACCTCGGAAAACAAAAACACAAAGCAAAAATATCCTCTACACTCCTTATGTTCATTGCAATGCTATTTACAATTGCCAGATTCTGAAAATAACTAAGACGCCAGCAACAGATGGATTGCTAAAGAAATTGTGGTACATTTACACAATAGAAAACTATGCAGCTGTCAGAAAAAAATAAAGTCATGAAATGTTCCTATACGTGGATGGATATGGAAACTATTATGCTGAGTGAAATGCGTCAGAGGGAGAGAAATAGACACAGAATAGTCTCACTCATCTGTGGATTTTAAGAAAAATGAAATACAGTTAGGTAATAATACCCAGAGACAATAGAGATGAGATTTGAATGCACCAGCCCATGATATGAAGCTTGCTCCAAGATTGGTGAGTTAGAGAAATAACTACAGGAACAACTATCATGAGAATGGTGGTGATTAAGAAAAATAAAATGCTTGTTTTGAAGACCAGAAGGGAGTGATGGAGGAGGGCAATGGTGTGGGAAGTTTGTACTGGTGAAGGGGGGTGTACTTTTATGACTGAAACTCAATTGCAAACATGTTTGTAACCATGGTGTTTAAATAAAGATGTTAATAAAAATAAAAATTAAAAATGCAAAAAAAACCGCTTTGCTCCTGTGCCTGTCTGTCTTTCATGAATACCTGAAGCTCTCCTCAGAGGCCTAGGGATTGCACCCAAAAAATCTGCATTCTGAAGCTGCCCAGCGACTGAGTGAGTAAAGTCTGTTGGGGCTGACAGGCAAAAGCTGTGCCCTCTGGCCTGCAGAGGCTCCACCTTGCTGTGCCTTTGAGGGCTCTGAGAACCTCAAGGGATACCTTTGCTCTGCCTGTCTGTCTTTCATGAATACCTGAAGCTCTCCTCAGAGGCCTAGGGAGCGCACCCCAAAAAACCTGTCACCTAGAGGTCACACCTAGAGGCTTTGCAGCCTCGCACTCTTTCTAACCAATGAACCCCACCATAACACACAGAAAATACACTACAAGTGTGACAATGGGGAAACCTCGCTGGCAAACAACATGCACTGAGAATGAAGACAATAGCTCAGATGACCTAAAAATCCCAACTATCTGATTAACCTCATGGATAAGGAATTTAGAATAGAAATATGGAAGATGTTTGTAGACCTCAAAGAAAGCATAAATCGATCTGATCAGAACACAAAAACAGAAATCAGAAAACTCCAAACTGAAATAACAGATCTGAAAAACAAGGTAGCTGAACTGAAAACCTCAGTGGATGGCAATTCCAGCAGGGTAACAGCAGTTGAGGACAGAATTGGCGTGCTGGAAGATGAGATGCAGAAAAACTCAACACAGCAGAAGAATTGGAAAAGAAGCTTAAGAAAAACGATCATGGGGCCCGGGAGATAGCATGGAGGTAAGGCGTTTGCCTTTCATGCAAAAGGTCATCCGTTCGAATCCCG
>PVKC010011682.1:0-15869 GCA_004027635.1 Crocidura indochinensis | reverse complement strand
AGTAACCCCTGAGCACTGCCGGGTGTGACCCCCCAAAAAAAAAAAAAAAAAGATTTGTTGTGGTCAGAGAAATACAGTGTGCAAATGGCACCTGGGTTCAGTTTCCTATACCACATAGGATCCCCTACTACCACCAAGCATGATCACTAAGTACAGAGCCAGAAATGAACAGAACTTGAACACTTCCATGTTTGAACCAAAAGCTAAATAATGATACTTGTGGACTGAGCTGAAGCACTGCTCCCTCCAGCAGACAGCAGAAGACAACTGGAGACTATGTGCATTTGATTCGGTGCACAGCAATGCACCTGTTTGACCCAAGTATAAGCTGAGTTCAACTTGAGTTGACTTATGTTTGAGTATATAGGTATTTTTTTTTATTTTTTCAAAGAACCAACTCTTGCTTTCAGATTGTTTTTTTGGATTTTCAATTCATTAATTTCATTGATTGATTGATTGATTTCTGCTCTAAGCTTTATTATCTGTCTGCCTGTTTTTTGGTTCATTTGATCGATCACTTTCTAATTTTAAAAGCTGTATTAAGCTATTTATGTAGGCCCTTTCTTCCTTCCTTATGAGTGCCTGCAAAACTATAAATTTTCCTTCTAGTACCGCTTTTGCTGTGTCCCACAATTTCTGATAATTTGTGTTTTTGTTCTCTTTTTTTTCCCCAAGAAACTTGATTTTTTTTCTTTTGATTTTGTCAAAAATCTTTGATTTTTTTTCTCTGACACATTACTTGTTCAGTAGTGAGTTGTTTAATTTCTTGGTTTTAGTGTTTTTCCTCTTTGTTATTTACTTCTAATGTAGCTCATTATGATCTGAAAAGGTAGTTTGTATAATTTCTGTCTTTATTTTATGGAGATATGTTTTATCTGCCAGCATGTAGGCATTCCTGTGCATTTCCATATGCATTGTAGAATATATACTCAGTTTTCTGGGGAAAGAGAGCCCTATGGATATCTACTAAGCCACTCTCTTCCATTTCTCACTTCTGTGTCAATATATTCTTGTTAGGTTTTATTCTTGGTTGACTTATCAAGGGTCACAGGATGGTGTTAAAGTTTTCCACTATTGTTGTGTTGCCATTGCTACCTTCCTTCAAATTTGTCAACAATTGTTTAAGATGTATTTGGTCCCTCTGGACATATACATATATATATATGTTTAACTGTGTGATTTCTTTCTGTTGGACATATCTCTTGATTATTAAGAAATTTTCACCTTTATCTCTTAATTTGTTGTTGTTGTTACTGTTGTTTTGTTTTTGGGTCACACCCAGCAGAGCTCGGGCTCCTGGCTCTGTGCTCAGAAGTCACTCCTGGCAGGCACAGGGGATCATATAGGATGCCGGGATTCGAAACAGGGTTCATCTGTGTTGGCCATGTGCAAGACAAACACCTTACCACTGTACTATCAATCCAGCCTGTCTTTTAGCTTGTTTAAGTCTAAAGTCTGTGTTGTATGAAATTAGTATGACCACTCTAGCTTTTTTAAGGGAGTTGTTTGCTTAAAGGATTGTTCTCCAACCTTTGATTTTGAGTCTAGGTTTTTTTCTAACTATTCACATATGTTTCTTGTACGCAGCACAACACTGGATTCAGCCTTTTGATCCATTTTGCCACTCTGTTTCTCTTAACTGGGACATTTAGTCTATCCACAAGGGGAGAGATCATTGTCTTAAGATTTCGTATCATCTTTCTGTAGGAGTTTCATGTGTCTGTTGATCTGTCTTGTCTTAAAGCAGACCTTTCAATTCATCTTTTAACACTGATTTTGTATCTGTAAAGTTTCTGCACTGTTATTTATCTATAAAGCTGTGTATCCTTCCTTCACACCTGAACCTAAGTCTGGCTGGGTGAAGTACTTTTGGCGAAGCAGTCATTTCATTGTGTTTTATCAATATCCCACCACTGCCTTCCGGTGTTGAGGGTTTCTTGTGACAGGTCTGCTGAGATTTATCTCAAGGATGCTCCTTTGAATGTAATTTCTCTTTTTGGTCTTACTGCTTTTAGTATTCTATCCTTATCCGTTGGATTCATCATCATGACTAGAATGTGTCTTGAGGTGCTTTATTTCGGATCTCTTTTAGTTGGTACTCTTTGGTCATGCACTCTTTAGCTTTGGGCCTTTCTCTGCAATGATATCCTTAACTGTTGATTCTTCAGGGGAATTATTTTCCCTTGATCTCTGAGATTCCAATGATTCTTATGTTGTTTCTTTTGAGTTTATCAAAGACTTCACTTCATTTTCATCTGCTCACATTCTTTGAGTATTTTTCTATTCTATGATCTTTTTTTAAAGCTCTTTTCTAATCTCTTTTGTTGTATGGAATTGTTTTGCATCTTATCCTCCTGCAGATTCTGTTCACAGCAGCTGTTACTCTGTTGGAGAGGCTTTCCAGTTAGGTTTTCATTTCGTCTACCAAGTTTTTCAATTTCAATTTTGAGTTTTTTTATTTCTACTTTCTTTTTTGTGGTTTGTTCAGTATGTTCCATTCTTTCTTTGAGTTCTATGAACATTCTCCATATTTTTTTCTAAAGTTATTTTCTGAGAGGTAAATAGGTGATTGGTACTTTTCAGGTCATCAGAGTTGCCATCTTTATTCTCTAAGCATGGTGGAGGCCTACACTGTTTCCACATTGTCATACTTGTATTTAGGTGTTTCTACATGTTATGCTGGGATTCATTATAGGAGAAGTTGCTTCTCTGGCTCCACGCTTTGAGGTGGTATCCATTCACTTGCATTGATGTGCACTCCACTGATGGAAGAGGTGGCTCTGCTCTTTGTGGCGATTTTTGTTGGGTGCCTGGTGCTGCTGGTGGGGTCCACTCACTCGCATTCATAGTGTGCATGTTCACAGGGAGTAGGCTCCACCATCTGATAAGAATCTCTTCTATTAGCTTAAGGAAATTCCTTTGTATTTCTGGTTTGGGTGAAGGTTTAGAATTTTTTAATTATTGGTATAGTTGAATATTCTTTAATGCTTTTTTTCAAAAGAATATTCTAATGACATGGTTATTCTGTATAGGAAGCAGCTACTATTTTGTTCTTTTATATTTCACTTTTTTTTTTTTTTTTTGGTTTTTGGGTCACACCCGGCCGTGCTCAGGGGTTACTCCTGGCTCCATGCTCAGAAATTGCTCCTGGCAGGCACGGGGGACCATATGGGGCACCGGGATTTGAACCAATGACCTTCTGCATGAAAGGCAAACGCCTTACCTCCATGCTGTCTCCCGGGCCCCTATATTTCACTTTTAATTTGGAAAATATCTTAATTTGGAAAATATTTGGAATTTATAAAAAATAGAAAATGTGGGCTGAAGCGATAGCACAGCAGTAGGGAATTTGTCTTGCATGTGGCTGATCCAGGACAGACCTGAGTTTGATTCTTGGCATCTCATATGGTCCCTTAAGCCTGCCAGAAGCAATTACTTTTTTTTTGCAAAATAATATCTTTATTTATGCACCATGATTACAAACATGATTACATGATTGTAGTTGGGTTTCAGTCATAAAAACACCCTCTTTACCAATGCAACATTCCCACCACCAATGCCACCCACTACACCACTTCTGCCTGTATTTGAGAAAGGCATTCTACCTCTGTCACTCATAAACATTGTCACGATATTTGTTAGTATATTTATTTCTTTAAATGCACTCACCACTTTTTGTGGTGATCTTTATATAGTGAGCCAGTCTTTCCAGCCCTCATCTCTATTGTCTCTGGGCATTGTATTAATGTCTTTAATTGTTTTTAAAACCCATAGATGAGTGAGACTATTCTGTGTGGATCTCTCTCCCTCTGACTTATTTTACTCAGCATAATGGATTCCATGTCCATCCATGTATAGGAAAACTCCATGATTTCATCTCACCTGACAACTGCATAATATTCCATTGTGTATATGTACCATAGTTTCCTTAGCCATTCATCTACTGATGGGCATCTTGGTTATTTCCAAAGTCTGACTATTATAAATAGTGCTGCAATAAATATAGGTGTGAAGAAGGCATTTTTGTATTGTATTTTTGTGTTCCAAGGGTATATTCCTAGGAGTGGTATAGCTGGAACATATGAAACTGAAAAACAGTTTCCAGTTTTTTGAGGAATCTCCATATTGTTTTCCATCAAGGCTGAACTAGACTGCATTTCCACCAGCAGTGAATGAAAGTCCCTTTGTCCTCACATCCCTACCAGCACTGATTGTTTTTGTTCTTTGTGATGTGTATCAGTCTCTGTGGCATGAGATGGTACCTCATTGTTATTCTGATTTGTGTCTCCCTGATAAGTGATGTGGAGCATTTTTTGGCCATTTGCATTTCTTTTTGAGAAAGTCTGTTCATTTCCTCTCCCCATTTATGATGGGGTTAGATCTTTTTTTCTTGTTAAGTTCTGTCAGTACCTTGTATATCTTATATTAGCCCCTTACCTGACAAGTAATTTCTACCATTCTCTGGATGACTTTGCATTCTAGCCACTATTTCCTTTGAGGTGTAGAAGCTTCTCAGCTTAATATAGTCCCATCTGTTTATCTCTGCTTCCACTTGTTTAGAGAATAATGTTTCCACCTTGCAGATACCTTTAGTCTCAGTGTCATGGAGTGTTTTACCTACATGTTGTTCTGTATACTGTATGGTTTTGGGTTTGATATCAAGGTCTTTAATCCAGTTGAATTTGGCCTTGGTGTATGGTGTTAGATGGAGGTCTTAGTTTGCTTTTTTGCATGTGGCTGACCAGTTGACCCCACTTCTTGTTGAAGAGGCTTTCCTTGCTCCATTTTGCATTTCTTGCCCCTTTATCAAATATTAATTGATTATATGTCGGGGGCAGAAGCAATTTCTGAGCTCAGAGCAAGGAGTAACCCCTGAACACTGCCAGATGTGGCCAAAAAGCCAAAAAATTATTTATATATACGTACATACATACATACATACACACATATAGCAAATGCATGTGGTTTAAAGGCATTTATGCTTAGATTATTATAGTAATGTAATTATTCTGTGGTATTCGCTTGTCTGGTTTTGTTATTTGTATTTTTTGTTGACTTTGAAACTTCTTCCCGCATAGGCTTTTTGTTTCGGTTTTTGGGACATATCTGGTGGTACTCAAAGGTTACTCCTAGCTCTGTGCTGAGAAATTACAACTGGCATGCTCAGGAGACCAAATAGGATACCAGGGTCGAACCAGAGTCTGCCTTTGTGCTGTCACTCCGGCCCCTTCCCTCATGGTTTTATCTTTCCCTTTGGGGGCTCATATTTTCATTATGGATTCAAATTCTGTGGACTCCTCATAAATTGAAATTTGCCTTTATGTGTGCTGTGGATAAGTTGACTACTTTTCCCTGATTCCTTAGGCAGACACAAACCAAAGGTCATTTAAAACTTATTTTTAATTTTCAAATTTTCCAGGCTATGTTGTTGGCATGAATACTTATCTGTAACCTGAATGAGATGAAATGTGTGTTTAGGAATTCTATGTTTTAAATCTTCTTGTTTGGGGGGAGGTTCCATACCCAACAGTGCTGAGGGGGCCATGGAGTATCTGGGATCAAACTTTTGTCTCCCACATGCAAACATATGTTGCAGACTTTTCAACCATTGCCCTGGTCTTGCTTAGGTTTTTTTTTTAATTGTTGTTTCGTTTGTATGCTGTATCTTGTGTTACTTAGGGCTGGCTACTTCTGGATCAGTCCTTAGGATCCTATGATACTTAATCAAAGCTAAACTACCTGCATGATAAACTATCTGCAAAGCAGATTCATCCACTCAGCCATTTGAGCTCTCTGACCTGTAATACTTTTGTGTGTGTGTGTGTGTGTGTGTGTGTGTGTGTGTGTGTGTGTGTGTGTGTGTGTGTGTGTGTTCTTTTGCGTTTGGTTTGGTGGCTACACCTGGTCATGCTCAGAGCTACTATTCGCTCTGCATTCAGAAATCACTCCTGGCAAACCATTTGGTTCTGGTTATTGAAGTCCTTTGACCATATGCAAAGCAAGCACCTGACTGCTGCTCTATCTCTCTAGCCCCATACATATATATTTTTAGGTATTTTTTTTCCCAAAAAAGAAATCTAAAGATTTATCTTTTTAGAACCTTATTATATTCCTTCCTTATATCAGACTATTGATTATATAACACCTCATGAATTGGAGCCAGTAAAAAATTCTACTAACATCTTGAAGTATAGAAAAATTATTATTTTGGAAACTGATATTTATAAGAAATAGAGCATATTAGTTGTCAAATCTGCTTGGTTCTTATAGCAAGAGTTTGGAATTATTAAAATGAATAAGCAATAACTTTGGAAAAGCCTAGTACTTATATATGTATGTACCTGTATGTAAACAAGTATATATGTGTGTGTCTGTATGCATATACATTTCTAATTTTTGTGAACTCAGTATATAATTTACAGTGAATTGAGAAACTAAAACCCAAAATTGAGTTTAAATCTTGTTTCTTGTCTTTAAACAAAAAATTGCTTTGGCCTCAGCTGTAACACTTGTATGCTGTCATTGGTTTCTGATACTTTTTAAAAAAGAACTATAATAAATAATGTCTGTCTCTAAATAGAGAGATGATTTCATTCTGCTGTGAGTAATCGTTTCTAGTGAGAACATAGGTCTAGGCTTCTGTAGCAGCCGCCTTGCTGTGCTTGGCATGGCTTCTTCTGAGAACAATGTATTTGGGCCGCAGTTTATAGCTACAAACTAAAATATGTCTTCTACAAAAGAGTAAGAAATCATTATGTAAAGTATTTACTTTTCATTTATCTACATATCAAAACAGACTTGGAACAAATTCAACCAAAAATTTATGTACTTTCTGAACAGAATAAGATGATTATAAAAGAAATATAATACTTTGAAGTAAGTTAAGCTGATGAAATATTAGCGACTTCATCTATCAATCAAGAAATTGTTTTAGATAAGCTCAACTTTGTTCAGAAAACTTGTGTGCCAGTATATTTCTGCCTTGGAGAACAGACATTAGAACAACGCAGGTAGAAGGGCCTATCACCAAGTAGAATAAAACATTTAAGGAAATCATGACACACAATATATTCAGCTGACAGTGATTATAATTCTAATTATCTAGTCCATTCAGGGCACTGGAAGACTTTTTATGATTATAATCATTCCAAGAAGGACAAATATATGGTAATAAGCACACAGAGCAATTGAGTGTTCATAGTATATAAACTAGGTAAAATGAATGATATCAGAATCATCAGCTGGTCTCCAATTTTCTTTGTACACATTTGCAATAAAATGTGATGTACATTACAGGGTGTTAGGAGGTTTCTTAATGGTTAATGATTTACATAATGGTTTCTTTTTATCAGAGATAACACAGCTCTTATTTTTAGATTTAAAATAATTTGGTTATAGCTTTCATTCAGTTTAACTTGGATGTCTGCATACACACCTTCATCTTTTGAAATTTGTGTATTGTATACAGTGGCCCTCTTAGGTGTAATATTCATACAACACAGATTGTAAGCAAATCTGGCTTTCAAAATAAATTTTCCTTCACTTCCCTCAATTTCATTTATATTTCTTCTCAGTATCCTGTTTCTAACTATATTAACAAACGACCAAATTTCTCATTCTTGTAATATCATTTAACATTATTTGTACAGAATAGGTCTCAATGTTATCAGTCTTTAGCCAACCAATGTGTGCATAACTAAAACCTGCAATCTTTCTTTCCTCTGAGTCTACATATTGCTTTTCCTAAAATGTCTTTATTTGGTAAGAAATATTTCCTTTTTGTCAAAGGAAACTTTTCCTTTGTGAATTCTCATGTTCATTAATCAACAGGGGATATTTTGGAGTTTGCTTTTGACCCTGAGTGTTGGGTGTACATTCTGGTTACATTAAATTAGATTACAGACTTGGTTCTATATTCCTGTTATAATAATTCATATAGTTTTGTTGTTTTTTTGTTTGTTTGTTTGTTTGTTTGTTTGTTTTTAGCTTAAATTTAATTTGGGGTAGTTTTGGCTGGATCCATATTTTTATTTTCACTTTATTAATGAATTAATTGATGGCTAAAACATATACTACTTTTATTTTTAGAAAAGACTGGGTATACATGGGAGCTGAGGGTGGAAGGAGCACAAGCATTGCAAGTGTGTTCATACCTAGCAACTGGAGCATGGTTAGATTTTCCAACATGCCTGTCCTATAGACCTTGTCTTCCTTGAAAATGTTCAATAATTCAAATGGCTAAATTCATCTGAACAAAGATTTTATATTATTGCCATATAAGGACAGATATTCTGGCTTTCCTGAGCTGGTCCAACCCAGGTTTACTTGTAAGATACATGTTTTGGGGTAAAACCAAGTAGTAAAAAGAAGTTGCTGGATCATATGAAATCTCAATTCTTAGATTTTGTTTTGTTTTTTGAGAACGGTTCATATTGTTTTCCAAAAATGTTGAACAAATCAACATTTCCAATGAAAAGTATCCTTTTCCTCCCACATCCATGATAGTGCTGGATGCTCTTTGTGATCTGTGCCTGTCTCATATCTGCTTATTTTGATTTGCATTTCCCCCATAAGTAATGCAAAGCTCTTTTCAAATACTGTTTTTGACCATCTTTCTCTTTTATTTGAGGAAGTTTCTGTTCATCTCTTTCCCCCATTCTGTGTTGATGTTGCGCTTTTATTTTTCTTATAAAGTTCTAAAGTACTTTCATAGTTTGAATTTTAACACTTTATCAGATGAGTGATAGTCAAATATTTTCTCCAAATCTGTGTGGTGTTTTTAATCAAGTCTATGGGAGTCTTTTTTAATTCTATTTATCATTTCTTTTGTGGCACAAAAGCTTCATAAACATTCTTCCTTTTTTTGAAAATGAAATTTCCGGGGCCGGAGAGATAGCATGGAATAAGGTATTTGCCTTTCATGCAGAAGGATGGTGGTTTGAATCCCAGCATCCCATATGGTCCCCTGTGCCTGCCAGGGGCAATTTCTGAGCACAGAGCCAGGAGTAACCCCTGAGCACTGCTGGTGTGACCCAAAAACAAAGCAAAAACAAACAAATAAACAAACAAAAAAAAACGAAAATGAAATTTTCACCCATTTATTTATTTTCTCCTTGAATCTATTTTCAAAGTTTTGTTACTTTAATCACAGAGACACGTAAATATATAAATAAATATATGTTGCAATATTTTGGTGAGATTCATAATTTGGTAATAATGTGTTTTTATTTAAATTACACTTTTCAGGAGCTGGAGCAATAGCCCAGGAGATAGATTGTTTGCCTTGCAATGTGGCCTACTGGGATTCGATCCCCAGCAAACTATATGGCCCCTGAGCCTGCCAGGAGTAATTTCTGAGTACAGAGCAAGGAGTAACCCCTGAGAGCTGCCGAATGTGGCCAAAAAAACAAAGTTAATTAATTAATCATACTTGTTCTTTTATGTCATATAGGAAAGCAATTGTATATAAACTTGTTTACTGCCACTTTGCCGTAATGGTTACTGAATACCAAGAATCATTTCTGTTTGATTCTTTAGGATTTTCTACGTAGATTATTTTATCATGTTGGAAGAAAAGAAAGTTTTGCTTTTTCCCATACAAATCTATAAGCTTTCTCATTGCATCATTCAGAAATTCTTTTTATTTTTATTTTTTGCATCATTCAGAAATTCTAAGGCTGAAAAAGTATAGGTGAGAAGACAAATATATAAACTTACTTTGACATCATACCAACTACTAACTCAATAAAATGGATCTTAACATTGCTCAGTAAATTTGATGCTGCTATAAAGAATATAATAAGCATTTCAGTTGTCCAGATAAGCTTCTTCATAGTTCCTGTTGAATGTGACTTTAACCAGATTTATGCTACATTATTTTATTGATTGTTAGTATTCTACTTAGACCACACAACATCCTTTCTTCCATTTATTTTTCTGGTACTTAACTAGCCCTACCACATTTCTCCTCTCGACTTCTTCAGTGCTGCTTTCATCAAGGGACTTAGAATACTGAGAAGTGAATCCATCTATACTCCTGCCTAAGAGACAGATAAATGAAGGACAGCTCTAAATATCTCTCTTTGCCCTCTGTAAATCTCTAGAGTGTTGGCTCTCACATCTCATTTACTCCTAGAGACTGCCTTGTGGTTTTGGGATATTGTATTCCAAAGATCACTAAAATGCCACTGCTAACTCTGAGTCCCTTTCCTCATCACAGGGGAGAAAGCTGGTAACACTTTTATAAGATAGTAGGTGTATCCATAGGTCTGTCTGCTTTCATGGACATATAAAAAAGAGTGATTTCATTGCAAGGTCAGTTCTTTCTTTAGAGGATGTGTGTGTGTTTGTGTTGGTAGATATTTATAAGCAAGAAGAACATTTTTCTCCCAATAATTCCTAAACATTAATTTGTTGTTCATTATGGTGATTATACTGAAAATGAGAAGTCTTAAGGAGATAATTCTTTTGTTAGGATACAATAAGTTAAAATAGTTTATTCAATTTTCAGATATTGATTACAATCTTGAACTAAGTTTTAGAATATAGCTTTCCTATGTCTTTTCCTCTTACCTTTACATAGTTTAAGATTATATGTTAAATATTATAAGAACTTACTTTTCAAAAGATCCTAGGCTAGGCATTCAGGCAGTATTAAATATTACTTACCTTAAATACATATACATGTGCATATTTATAAACCTTTCTATTAAAGTATCACAATTTATAATATTAATAGTTTTAGAAATATATACTCACCACAAGTGCTAAATTTTTTCCACCTCTGGCCCCTCATCTTCCTCTCCTCCCTCCCTAACAGCACTTGAGTTCTGTTGACATATTTTTTATTTATTTAAAGAAAATTCATCACATAATTGACCTAACTGATCATAATATATTTGTTTCAAGATGACAGAAGCGAAGTTATTAAAAAAATAAAAAGAAAATAGAAAAACTTAAAAAAAGGAAGAAAAGAGAAAGAAGAAAAAGTACAGTAGCAAGTATATTTGTGAAAATTATTGTATTTTCAATAAACCCATTCAAACAATAGCAGGTCAGTAAGTTTTTCTTTTAAAGATAAGAGATTAAAAAGTTACAATAAAAAGTGTGTATGGCAGTTGTTGTTTGCGTAGGCACAGCAAAATATGGGAGAAATAGAAAGGAAAAGCCTTTGACCTAAATACAGGGAGACCTTACCCATAAAGTATTCTGGCATAAAACCAACTCTGGGTTCTAGGTATACTAGGCTGTCCAAACCCAGTGTCATTTCTATGGTTCCAGTAATAGCCCTTCACAATCACGGTTGTTGCTGTCAGGTTTCTGTAATTAGAGATTCTGGTTTCTGTACAGATCTTACATAGAAGACAGAATGACATGGAGCATGTTGACAGATTCTTTAGGACTGACTCCATTGACCGTTGTGTATTTCTTTTATTTCTTAGCCATCTCCCTAGCATCTAGCTGAGCATGTTTTTATGTTCATCTGGACCATATATATCTTTTTTGGAGAGATATCTTGCCCAGTCTTTGATAGGGTTGTTTTGTGAATTCTTTAATATAATTTGGATATCAGTCTGTTGTTAGTTGTGGAGACATACTTTCTCCAAATTACTTGGTTGCCTCTGACTTTTGTATTTCTTTTGTCATTTAAAAGCTTGATTTTATGTAGTCTTTACTTTGTTTCCCTTTTTGCTGGAGCTGAGTCTTCAAATAGATCTCTGGGGTCAGTCAATTATGTTTTCTTAAGAAAACATAATATAAGTTTTGAGAATAAGCTTTAAGTATAATATTCAGATCTTTAATCTTTTGAATTCATTTTTGTGCATGACATTAAATAAGTATCAAATTTATCTTTTCTCTTTTTATTTTTTGTTTTGTTTTGTTTTGTTTTTGGTTAGCTGTTCAAATTTTTAGTATGGTCTTAATTCCTTTGTTGTAAATTATATGTGTAGGTTTATTTCTGGGTCTTTATATGTATAGGTTTATATATGTATGTTTATTTCTTTTCCACTTGTCTGTCTTTTTATTCTGGTACCATTTGACTTTAGATTAATATTGCTTTGTAATGTGATTTAGATTTTTAATACTAACTTTAAAGCCTGAATGTTAAACCAATGTTAAAAAATTTGTGTGATATATAGTTGTATATATACTTTATATTTTATTTATGCTTTATAAAATAAATTACCTTCAGCATATACTGTTAAGTAATATATAAATAATGTGGAAAATATAAACATAATTTAATATTGTTCATATGGTGACTAAAATCTATTTTAAAAGGTTCAAAGTTTGTGCTCGCTTCAGCAGCACATATACTAAAATCGGAACAATAAAGAGAAGATTAGCATGGCCCTTGCGCGAGGGTGACATGCAAATTTGTGAAGCATTCCATAATTTTAAAAAAAAGGTTCAAAGTTTGCTCTTGAATTTTTCTTTCTGTTTAGGAATTTTTGCAAAGTGTAAAATGACACGTTGTGGTCTTGATCTCTTATGGTTGTGTAGCTTCAGAGGAGAAACTGTCAAAGGTGTACCACAACATTATCCTTGTCAGATGTTCACTTCTTAGGTTCTAGGTACTGATCATCACAAGGATAGTCACAGACCCTTACCCTGTAGAGAATCTGAAAGATGGGCTTTGCCCAAAAGATGAAATGCACACATACCAGTAGAAAAAAAAAGTGGAGAAATGGTTAGAGAAGGAAATTCAGCTTAACTTTTTCAGAGAAGCTGACAACAACCTTTACTGTACTTGTTTTGTGACTTATGTGCAGTGTTTTGGACTAGAGGGATGACATTTTAGTTGTATCAGAGGTAGAAATGGGTAGAAAACATGACAGATTTGAGGAAATTGTAGGAACATTGGAAACAGACTCATGTGGTCTGAATGAAGGTACAAAGAGAAAAGCCACAGTCTAAACATTCCAAATAGTACTTTTTAGCACTGGGTGGGGTGACTGTAGTCTCATTACTGAGAGTGCTAGTATTCCTTACAAGGGGGAAATAAGCACAGGAAAGATAAATTTGTTGTTTCTGAAAATATGGATGAAAAGGGTTTTATTCTGTTCTGCTTCATACTTTAAAATGTTCTCTTTTCTTTTTTTTTTTCTTGTGAAAGGTGGTAGATTGATGGAGCAGAATTTTCTTATAGCTGCTGTAACACTGTTTGATTTTTTTGAAAATGGTTTTGTCAGTCCACACCAACCCACTAGAACCCCACCTCACCTCTGCAGAATATTGCCTGAGGAAGTGACAAATTAGTATACTGTGATAAGGCTTCATGACTTTTAATAATGAGTGTGACTCTGCACAGGAAGAGAATAAACCAGTAGTTTTTAGAAACTGTTCATTTTCTATGAATTTTTATAATGTTTAATGTTAATCACTTTAGATTTAAGATAACGCAAGGGTTTGCAAAGAGTATGTCCATTGAGAGCCAAAGATACCTTATTGTTGATAATTGTGACTAAAGAGCTAGCTATTGATGGGTTATATTTGTTTCTCTCCAGTGAAATTGTTGGGGGAATAATTTCTAATTGAGCCTCCTTTCTCATGTTGGGGTTATGATTAACTGTTGTTAATCTGAGGATAAAGTTGTCTTCTTTTGATTTATTTGAATTGCCCCCGTGCTATATAAATCTGCCCTTTAGTTTTATAAAAAATAGAAATTGATTCTAAAAGGCACATTTATTTTAATTTTTTGTTAATTTTTCCAACTATAATTAGAGGTTAGATACCGGTATTGTCATCTATATCGACATGAAAGATGATTGTCCATGCCATATTTATTGGATTTACCATGGGTACTTGCCTTATTTTGTGAGGTAGCCTTGTTTACATTATTTTCAATATGCTGGTGTTCAGATTACAGAAATATTGGAAAGCTGAGAGATTTATTATTTACAGGAGGTGGACAGTAAAGTCTATTACTTTAGGAAAACACACAGCTCAGAGCCGCAGCCTGTCCAACATTAATGAATCATGGCAATGCCAGTGACCTTGAGAAGTCATCCATCTCATTCACCCTGTGCCTCTCTGCACAGGTTTGTGTCTCATACACAGCCCTGGGCAGAGTAGGCCTGTCTGTCATGTGATAGATAAGATCAGGGAAGCAAGGCCTCCAGTCTTCCCAACTCCTTCCTGCCCAATGATCATCTGATAATCCTGAGTGGTCTTAACATATATCACAGTCACACAAGCTGATTTTATTCATTGCCGCCTGATTATTGAAACATTTTTTCTGCCTTGGGAAAAACCCACAGTTAAATGCTAGCAAAATATAAGGACTTGTCTGTGCACAATACACAGAATGGTAAATTGTCCCAGGCAAACTGGATCGCCTTTCAATAAACTAATACTGCTGAGATCCATTAAAGCGGTGGGGGTCTGCCAAGTCCTCACATCCTAGACTCATCAACTTGGTTTTTGCTGACCAGTCAGTCAGTCAGCAGGAGCAATATGATAAGTCCTAGATGATAAACGTGGCTCTGTTGCAGAGACAAAATGGATCACAGCAGAGAAGAAAAAAATATTTCGATGAGAAAAAAACAAATGCCAGGAATAAGTCCTTTTAGATTAAGGCACATTCTTTCAGATTCTAGAGAGTCTTGTTTCCCATATGGAAAATTATGGAAAATGGTTTCTAAAAAATTGTCCCAGTGATCCCTTACACTGTAAAATTAATAATAATTAATAATGATAATAATAATAACAATAATAAAGATTTAAAAACATTTAAGACGCCCCACATTGAGCCCTGAACCTCAGATGCCTGCAAATCTGCAGAGCCTCTTAAAGGAAACCCTTGACTCTGGCATGTTAAGGGCAAATTTCAGTGCTTGCTTAATAGAGTAGAGACATTCCTTGCAATGAAATGCAGATCTGCTGTTAGTGTAAATTTATTGTGCTGCTGTCGCATCTTTATTATTTCCTATAAAATACAATCTGATTTGAAAATAACTGGTCCTGTGACACTTACAAGGTTGAATCTGATGGGATGTCCATTGCAGATGAATAGCCCTGTAAATAATTTATGTCTTTTGTCACTTGTGTGTGCATTCTTTTAGACCTACTGTAATTAGCAATAAGTTCTGGGGTAAACTAGAGAGTGAAAGTACCAGAAAGTCATGTAGGTTAGTGAGTTTTATTGATTCTTTAAAATAATTCTATAGTAATGACCATGGGAAAGAAGCCAGTGTTTTTACAAGTCTGATTAATAGTTGATTTAATTCATAAGCCTTAAAGCCCAAAGCAAAGATTCATTTGTTTTCAATTCTATTTTATGTTTTGGAGCGGTGAAGCTTGGATAGTTTATTTAAATGAGCTACATTTATGACTTTTAATATGATTGCCCTCCCCCTTATAAAGAAAATAATTTATTATATTCAAAGAGGCACCGTGAGTAATATTGATTATAAACCAAACAAAGGCAATGTGAATTCCATACTGGATTCCATTCTCTACTGGTGTGGGCCAAATCAAGTCCCTTATATTGCAAGAAATAGAAATCTAGTCCACCTGGCTAGAACTAACTGGGAGCCTACAATCTAGTTACAGGAATAAATGGAAAGAAGGAAGGAAATATGGTCCAACTATAGGAGTTACTGGAGCTAGAACTGGAAAGTAGCCACGAGCTAGAATCATTTTTGTTGTTCTTCCCAAGGTCTATGGTCTTGGTCCCCTCTCTCTTGCCATTGCTTTTTGTTGCAGTTAGCCTTTCTGTTTATGGAGAATATATGGCAATGAAGTACTAATTCTAAATTCCTAGAAATAGAGTGCTGCTTGGCCTGGCCAGTTTGCCAAAGAATCATAACCAAGAGGACAGGGCAGTCCAACACTAGAAGGAAGGTACAGACTAAAACTCTAGTCTT